>PVIJ01003256.1:0-139132 GCA_004024925.1 Scalopus aquaticus
GATGCCTAGCCAGGGAGAATCCCACATGGCATGGCAGACCTCTCCAGCCTCTCCTACTGCTCCCCTCAGCAGTGCATTTTTGTTGATCTGCTTGTTCCGCCCCCCCCCCCCCATCTCTGGTGAATCCTCTTGCTGCCCCACGCCTCTGGCCTCTACCCCAGCTTGTATGCATAAATAAATCTTTAAACAAAAAATGTCAGTGATCTAGTTCCCATGGTAGAGATTCTGACTGCAGGTGTAGGACAGAGCCCAGAAATCTGTATTACACCAAGCAGCTCAAATAATTTTCAGGGACTCTATTTTGAGAAACATAGTGAAGTCACTACCCCACCGGTTTATCAAATACTCAAGTTACCTTTCCTGTTCAGAAATAATGAGCTCCAGGTGCCCAATTCATTCTCACCCAGTATATCATTTGATAATTAAAAAAAAAAAGGAAAGAAGTGATATTAAGGACCTAACAGCATGGCCCAAGACAGGCTGAAGTTAAAGAAATAAAGCCCCCGTGTTTTTTTTTTTTAAAAGGAATTTCATAGAATAATTAATCAGATTGTTCTAGGGCTAGAGAGTAATATGTAGGTTACATAAATTAATTTTAAGAAGAAAGAGGACTAACATAATTATGCAGTGAGACCAGTCAAAGTAAAGGAATTTTATTTTGAACAAATAATGTTTGCTACTTGATGAAAGATGAATTCCAGAGAAAAATTAATGAGTAGCCCTTTGGTCTAAGTACAAAGTCTATCAGAGGAAAAATTCAGCCCTGGTTAAGTATGTTGACAAAATGCTGTACTGAATGTTCTAGTAGAGACATTTATGCTTCAGGGTCTGAGGAAGACAGTTCTGTTTTCAAGTTTTGGAGCATAATAGCAGGGCTCCACAGGAAAGAATCTTGAAGATGTCAAATGGAGGTGCAGAATCAGAGAATTTTCTAACACTTTTATTCCCTGCTTGGATAATTTTTTAAAAAAGATTTATTTATTTATGCATACAAACTGGGGTACAGGCCAGAGGTGTGGAGTGGCGAGAGGGTTCACCAGAGACAATGGGGAGCAGAACAGACAGATCAATGAAAATACACTTCTGAGGGGAGCAGGAGAGGCAGGAGAGGTCTGCCGCACCATGTGGGAATCTCCCCAGGTGGCTGCTGAACTCGTGTCGCCACTGCTGACAGCTCCACAGCACAGCGCTTAGCCGCTGGGCCATCAGGGAGGCCCTGGATAATATTTTGAGGTAAGAAATACAAGTTGCTGCTAGCAGATACTCAAGAATGTCTGTTAAAAATTATATTAGAAGTAGGGCCTCCCTGGACCGCTGTGCTGTGGAGCTGTCAGCAGCGGCGACGCGAGTTCGATGCCCGGCGGGGGAGATTCCCACGTGGCGTGGCGGACCTCTCCTGCCTCGCCCACTGCTCCCCTCAGCAGTGTATTTCTGTCGTTATGCCTGTTCTGCTCCCTGCTCTGTCTCTGGTGAGCCCTCTCCCCGCCCCATGCCTCTGGCCTGCACCCCAGCTTGTATGCATAAATAAATATTTAAAAAAATTATATTAGAAGTAGCATTGGTCACCTGGCATCCTGGGAAGAGAATAAGGACTACGGTAACAGGTTTGGAGTTTTTTTCTGTGTGCTTTTTTTTTTGGTCTTAATGTGAATTGCTTTTTTGTTAGGTAAGTGGTAGAGACGAAAGAGGTAGGAACTACATTAAAAGGAAAAAGTAGCCCTACACTCTCAGCACAAGTTTAAATGTTTTGTTATATTTTCCATCAGCCTTTGCTCCGACTGGATTTATTTTTGTCTTCCATGTTGTTGGTTTCACACCACTGAATATTGCTTTTTAAAAATTATATACTGTAAGCATTTCCCAGTGCTGTTATACACATGAATACTTGTCATTCTGAATGGATTTAATAGCCCTAGGCGAACAGTCCTCTAAGGCTGGACTTCCAGAGGCTCTTCAGATTTATGCGAGTATGCAAATAAGGATGCAATTAAAACCTAGAAGTTTATTTGTTCTGTATTATTTATAATGATTTTTTTTTAGGATTCCCAAAAGTCATGCAACTAGGTCCGAGGTTGTCAACATTTTAAGGGTGATGACATTTTGTCAAACTGCCTTTCCTAAAGCATGCCCACAAGCATTCTCTTACCCTTGCTGCTATTTACATGTGTTCTTCTTTGCAAAGCTGTTTGTAGCCATTTTGGGAAAAAAATCACAGTGATAAATAGCAGTAAACATGGTGTACACAGTAAAATAGGAATGCTATTTTGTATTAAATTGTAGTTATTATCTCTGAGATGCAATGTGTTTTCCATACAAGTTATAGTTCCTCTGTCATCATTTAGTGGCTTTTTCATCCACTGTAAGAGGAATTTACACCTGGTTTAGTGTATGTATTGCAAATACATGTTGCTGAAGTTGACTTCCTATGTTTTTGTTTTCTCCCAGGCTCAGTGAGGACACGGATCTCCACAGGATGACCGCTGAGCTGACTCATTTGCCTGGGAATTTGCAAGTTCCTTATTCTAGTACCAGCTAAAGTGAAGCTCCCATGTTGACTAGCATGCCCAGCTGTCCCTGAGGTCACCATTTTTCAGCCAGACGCAGAGACAAAAAACATCCACATCTGCTTTCTGGTAACCAGACGTTGCTGCTATCAGCCACTATCGTTCCAAACCCGTCTCCACTCTAAACCCCTATCCACTTGTGAAATGGTTTTATGTCTGAGATTAGAACCTTTTAAGCTATCTTTCTCCCTTGAAAAGAGCCCAAAAGGGGAGACAATATACAGCACGATAACACCTAAACAAAATTTGATCTAAGTTGTCCCAATTTTATCACAAGAAATTACCCCAGAAAAATGGTTTTTATGGCTATCAGAATTGAAATTTCTGAGTGTCTGGAACCCAAATTGGCTAAATTTACCTCAGGATCATCTCTTAGGGCCCTGCTACTCAAAGTGTGGTACAAGAGTCACCTATGCCAACATTATCTGGGAATTTGTAAGACATGCAGGCCCTGCCCCAGGCTTACTGCATTAGTTTGCAGTTGAACAAGATCCCCAGGTAATTTGCATGCATGTTACACTGAGAGTCCTCACTGTAAGGAGTGGTATTCTCTCTGGTTACACATTAGAATCTCCTGAGGGAGTTGACAATGTGCCCAGGCCCTATCCTCAAAGATTGATTCCTATTGGTCCAGAGCTGAGACTGGGCATGGGAATTGTTTAGAAGCACTCCAGTGAGCCTATAAACCGCCATACATGAGAACTGGCTAAAACTGCTCAAACTTTCTTTCTGAGTCAGAGTTGATAAAAATGCCTTCTAAAACCTAAGGTCTTCAAACTCTGTAACTAAGTGTTCCATATTATGATTAATTAAAAAACAGCTCCTGGAGATCAGGACAAATCAGCCAGTATGAGAAGCATCTAGTTATCTGAAAATAAGAAAAAACAAAAACATACAAAAAGCAACTGAGGTCTTGCCTTTAAATGCATTGCATTATTGGCAATCCCAACCTTGACTGTTTTCCCTCCTGGGTCACATAGCAGCATGCTAAAATGGCCCAGTTTTGTGGTCATTAAGTTGGATAAAACATCCAGACTGACCTTGCCACCACTCAATGTCTCCAGGTGACTATAAATAGTTTCAAAGTTCCCTAGGGCTTACAAGTCATTTCCTGAAGCGTTGAACACACAACCAGCTAGGTAGAAACATGCTGTTATCTGAACTCCAAGATGCTGCTGAATCTAACCTCTGGTTTCTGTTTCCAGAAGAGCATATAGTCAACAGTCCCCACTACAGGAAGCTTGGAGCTTGATGCTCACTACATGGTGATGCCAGCACCAGCAGGCAGTGCCAGCTGCGGTTCACAGCTGCTGGCTGGGACCTAGACCTCACACAGAACTTTCCAACTCTAGGCTATGTTAAGACCTGTTGCCTTCTTTCTGTGGCTTCCAAATACTGAATCCTGGGCTGTCAGAAACCCAAAGTACTACCCTAAAGCTATGAGCCACCTATTTACTTCTCTGTGCTTTACAATTACTGGTCTCAATGTCTTTTTTTTTTTTTTAAAGATTTATTAATTTATACATACAAGGTGGGGTACAGGCCAGAGGCGTGGGGCGGTGAGAGGGTTCACCAGAGACAGAGTGGGGAGCAGAACAGGCAGATCAGAAATACACTGCTGAGGGGAGCAGCGGGCGAGGCAGGAGAGGTCTGCCGCACCATGTGGGATTCTCCCCGGCTGGGCGACGAACTCGCATAGCGCGCTGCCCACAGCTCCACAGCACAGCGCTCAACCGCTGCACCACCAAGGCCCTCAATGTCTTCTTAAAAGCAAGTAAGCTGGAATATTTTACATAAGAGCAATCTTCTCAAACTTTGTGGACTCAGCATGCCTTAAATACAAAAAAAATTGCTGTAAGATTCCAAAGAGTTTTTGTTTGTGCAGGTTTTATCCTGCTAGAATCAGTTTGCACCAGTTCATCAGAATTCAATATTCAGGAATTTTTCCAATCAACTGGTAAACTGATGAAAACTTGAAATTGACAATGGAGAGTGTATTTACACCAATGGAATGGGCAAATGCTACAAACCAGGGTTTGTTTCTTTTTCTGGAGATCTTACCAGTAAATCACTGATTATATCTAACAATACTGACCATGCTAGACATGAAAATGGAAAAATTTTGAAAATATTTCACTTAAAAAAAATAAACACATTATATGTTAACATACATATTTTTTATAATTTTCCCAGTTTATGAGTTGCATTGTTTTTATATTTTTACAAATCTCTTTAATGCTTGCCTTACCAGGAAATTTTTATTACCTTCTTCTGCATTTAATTTGTTGTACTATCGTGTTTTAAGAGTTTTGACCTCTACATCTCTTGAAAGGGTTTCAGGATCATTGCATTGGAGCATTTCTCTTCTCTGGTCAGACTGTAGCTTACTTAAACTTAAAGCACGATTTGTTTTATCCTGTGGTCAATTAGTCTCCATGTACACTTGGTCTAGCAATTTTGAAAGGAATAGCCATGCAGTTATGATTCTGCTAGAAAATTGCTGTTGTCTTAATTTTTAGTGTGGTGCCTAGGTGAAGAGTGGCGGGCCAGGCTTAAGAAATTTATTAAAAAAAATTATTTATTTATGCATACAAGAGCTAGAGTGTAGGCCAGAGGTGTGTGGGGGTGGGGTGAGAGGATTCACCAGAGACAGAGTGGGGAGCAGAAAAGGCAGGCTGACTGAATTACACAGCTGAGGGGAGCAGCAGGCAAGACAGGAGAGGTCTGCTGTGCCATGTGAGTTAGCTGCCTGGCTGGGGATTGAACTCTCATAGTCCTGAGACTTAACCCCTTGTGCCACCAGGGAGGCCCCTTAAGAAATTTAACTGCTGCTTAACTTTTCCCATTTACTCTTAGTGCTTCCTGAGTAACATGTCAATATTTTTCTTAACTTCTTAAATTCAAAAGTATAACCTAAAATTTTCCATGTGCATGTTCGACAGCCATATATTCCATTTCCTTAAAAATGCTATTTTAAGTTGGTGAAAAAAGTATTTTTGTGTTAATAAAATTTAAGTGGTTTTTTTCCCTTAATTCAAACAGATTTGAGAAATAACAACAGAAGAGCTTAAAGGTCAATTTCTGGTTATTTCTGGTGATCAGTAACTCAGCTGACTTCATTCACTACATTTATTCCAGTGCCAGGCTTCAGAAACATAAAACACTTTGCACTAGCTTAAAAGATCTGCGAGTTAACAGATTCTGGTTTAGTTGAAATAATTTTTCTATTGACTGAATCTAGATATAGAATTTTTGGTTTTCTGCTCTCAGAGGTCCTTATCATTTTGCTTCAAGTTCCTTCACTGCTCTTGCCTCGGGAAGGGTTCGATGGCAAATGATCATCACCGATGGGCAGAGCTTCTTCAGGTTTCAACACACAGCCTCCTGACTCTGACATTTCTTTCTTCCTGAGGAAAAGAACTTCAGACTCGACCCATGATGCTTAGAAGCCAGGATCTGAAACACATTCTCAATGATATCTCGAAATTTCCAAAAAAGGAATTACAAAAAAAAAAGACAATGCCTCTGGTAGAAATTGTGCTTTCCTCCCTCCACTGGTTCTTCCATATTCATTCTCTGTGCCCCAAGAAGCTGATCATTATGAACATCACCCTGGTATCCCTTGTTCTCTGGGTTTGGGTTAAGATCCACGGCAATGGAAGGTGCCAGCAAGAGATCAGAGGGTTGGGGATCAGTGTATTCCCTCTTGTACCACTTTGGGCTGGGACAGTAATAGTTTCCCCTAATTGCGAGTGCTTGGGGATCCTGCAGTATCCCTTGTTGGCTCAAGAAACCCTGTCCACACCTCTGCAAATCGCCTCTTCAGTAAATATGCTCATCAGTGAAACCTTTAGAACGACCTTCCTGCCAGGGTCCTGAAAGACAATGAAAATTTGTTCCGAACAGATACCAAGCCGTTTTTCATGTTTATTAATATAGGTTACATAAATTTCTTTAAAAAAACATAAAAACAGTGACATAATATTTTGTAAGTACAAACTGATAGTACAGTAGTGATAGGCATATTAAGTCAGAGGTATTTAAATACATAGAGACTGAATAAACAATGACAATAAATCTCCACTGAGTTGAATAAAATGAATACAGAGACTAAATTAATAAAATCAATGCTAGCTTCTACTTAGAATACATGCTTTCATGTGAATTATCTTATAGTATTTGGAATACTTCGCTCTTTTAAATAAGTAAACATTTGCCTTGCAACTTTCCACTATTGTTTCTGTTTAAAATGCCAGTATTTTTTCATAGGGGGAAAAGGTACATTTCAACCTAGTTTTCAAATTATTTTGTGAGATCCATGAGAATTTCTGTACTTGATACTTGTTACAGGGTTAAAAATGCTTTTACAGTCATCTCATGAACTCTTAAGTGAATACATATAAAATATTTTCATAAACTTCAGTCAGTTCCATTTTCTTCCATTTATGTCCAATCAGTTCCATTATGTCCAATCAGACTGACAAAATTGATCTTAAAAAAACTTTTTTGTTAAAAAAAATTATAAAGTTGCAATTAATGTAAATTGAAAGATGTTATTTTTAAAGATACAATTCTTGTTTTCTATTTTCACCTCAAATTAAAACAATAGGAAGCCGTAACCTAAATGCTCAAAGCTCTTCAACTGACAGGCCTTGCATATGTGAACATGCTTGGTGACGTATGGCTAAAAGCACTTTTTTGTATAACAACATTTATTCCACATGTCACACGCTATGTATCGGTCTACTTTGTTCTTCTTGAGGACAGGTCTCAGTATCATTCAACTCTATAAGCCAGGACTCACCAGAGAGCACAGGGCACACAGTGGGTCTTCATGTTTGCTCCATGAGTTTCCATCTGAGCAGGGACCGTGCAGGGCAGCTGCTGGAAGAGCACGCCTTTTTCCTCCAGTCTTAAACTAGGCAGAGAAGCCTTATAGCCATTATTTCCTGGGGTAGCACACACTGCTTCACCAAACTTTAATAAATGTGATCAATCCACAGTCAACCCTTGAGGGAATCCCAGGAGGAGCGAAGATGTGGCGGGGAGCCATTCTTCTGCTATCTGTCTGGAGGGTTTCTGGCCAGTCCCCGTAGAAGATGGCCCTGCAGAAGATGGCCCTGCCTTGTAGCCATTGCTCAGTCAGAGTCCTCCACTGGGGGGCAGGTTACTGTGAAAACCAAACCCAGCTCACCAATGGTATGTCCATGCTTGGTTTACACACACAGCAGATGAAACATCAAAAATGCTACCCATGCCATCTGTTTTCATAATGTTGAGGCATCATACTTTGATATTTTGAAATGAAAAACAGTAAGACTTTTCTACACAGTACTAAATCTTGACCTTCAATAACAAACATTGTTGTTGTGTGACTTCAAAGTGCATTGATAGATGCAAGCTAAGTCCAAACTGTTGAATCACTGACAACTGAAGGAGATCTTCTGATGTTCAGGGCTGAAGCCCACAGACCTAAACCTTGATTATGAAATCAGAGAACTGGAGTTTATTTCCATACTCACTGGGGGGTTGGGGGTGGAGAGAGGAGAAAGGGATTTCAAAGTGCCTATTCTATACTGCTCTGCAAATGATACCTGTGTGTAGACACATCTATATCACACACATACACACGTCACCTAAATATATCAGAAAGTGACATTCATTATCATGTGGCATTGGCAATACTCTGGTTTCCTATTCCTGTTCCATTTTTCGGTAACTAACATATATATACTTTGATGGCTCTTATAGGGAGGAGGTATGCAAATCATATATTTGTTGTTTTAAGATGGTAAAGCCCATACTTTTGGTGGGGGGGAGCAAGAGAATCTTCAGGTTATTTGCTCTTTTACTTTTTCTTTTTAACTCACCAGCAGGTGCCTTTCTCTAAGTTAACAGCTTCTTATACATGCTGTTATTCAGGTTACTAGAGTAGGTATCCATTTTACTTGCCATCAGCTGCCCGCTGCTGTTGTAACTGCTGGGATCAGCACTCTCTTTGCAGCATAAGATACTGCAGAGGTACCTCTGGCAGTCTGAGGATGCATAATAGTAAATCAAGGGGTCAATGCAACAGCTTATGCTGCTGACACAGACACAGAGGAGGTAAGCAAAGTAGGTGGCCTCTGTCGTGGAATCCTGAAAAAAGAATGAGTAATGCAGAGTCAGGAGGACATTTGTGGGCCCAAAGCAAATGATGAAGATACAGAAAACAGCGGCTGACAGGAACAAAGCTCGGGATTTCTTGCTCCGGGTGGCAACCGTGGAAGAGCTAAGACATCGAATGATAGACACATAACAGACTGTGGAAATGATCAAGGGCACAAAAAAGAAGAAAGCAGAGAAGGCTGAGAAGTAATATGCATAATAGCCTTCAAGCAGGGTCTTATTGAGCACGTCATGACAGGTGGTTATGTTGAGCCCCGGCACCTGTGTAGTTTGCTCCTTGAGGAGAAGAGGCACCACCCCAGCTATGGCCATGCCCCAAATGGCGACGCAAGCGAAGGAGGCCCGTCCCAGAGTACGCCAGGAGAGGGACTGCATGGGATACACCACGGCCAGGAACCGGTCGATGCTGATGATGGTCATGAGCATGATGGAGGCGTACATGTTACAGTAAAACGCAGCCGTGACGAAGTGACACATTTCAGACCCGAATTTCCAATCCATTCCAGAAAAGTAGTAGCTGATCTTAAACGGGAGCACAGACACAAAGAGCACATCGGCCGTGGCCAGGTGCAACATGTACACCACAGCAGGCTTCTTGATCTTCATTTTCAAGATGAACACAACGATGGCCATGATGTTGAGAGGAAGGCTTATTATAAACACGCCGGTGTAAACAGAGGGGATAAAGAGAGTCAGCCAGGCGCTGGTCAGGTATCCCGCGGCATCCTCCGAGATGAACACAGGGGGCGATTTTGGAAGCGGATTGCTTCTGTTGATGGGGCTGAATCTGTTTTCAATTAACCCACTTTCATTCGCCCCCTCCTCTTCCCCCAGGGGGATGGGTTCATATATGTCATTGGAATGCCTGAGACTAAATGACCGGGGATCCACAGTTGCATTGGTTGCTTTTGACTCTATTAAAGAAAAAAAAAAAAATTAAAAAAGCAAGAGTGACTAGTGGAGAGTATATTATTTTTCTTTTTTTTTTTTGGTTTTCTTATCAAGAGAGTGGATGATAAAAAGCAGGTAATGTACAAATGGATTATAGATTTTATAAAGGAGTTAGCTAACTCAAAATAACATCCAACATTGTGTTTGGGGCAAGCAAACATTTTTTTTTCTTTTTTAAAGGTTTTTTGTTATTTATTTGTGGATACAAGAACTGGGGTGTAGGCCAGAGGTGCAGGGGGTGAGAGGATTCATCGCAGACAGAGTAGGGAGCAGAACAGGAAGATATACTGAAATACGCTGCTGAGGGGAGCAGCTGGTGAGACAGGAGAGGTCTGCTGTGCCATGTGGGTCAGCTCCCTGGCCAGGGATTGAACTCCTGCTGAAGTGGCTGGAATAGCTTGATAATGCTGAGACTTCATCCTCTGTGCCGCCAGAGAGACCCCTAAACAAATACTTTTAAAACTGTGCTCCTCAGAGAGACAGAGGTGACCAATATACTTTCAGACATATATCCTGTATGAGATCAGGGAAGACTGAGTATCTGATATGAAGGTAAAAATCAGCAATTTCTGTGAGCCAGAGCTATCCAAACATTTCACTCCAGGTTATATGACTTCTCCTCCCTCCATATGCACATTTTCTTTATTTACTTGGCAGCCACCCCTTGAAACACATTCCTCTCAATGGAAAAATCCATGAAGAAAGTTGGGGGGATTTCTTAGAGGTGCAGAGAGTTAGAGGCAAATTCAGAGTAAGACCGCGGGCTCCCAGTTCCATGATCAATAGCATGTGGCAGTTTTCCTCTTACTCTCTTCAGTTTAGTTACACAGTGAATGTCCCAGATCTTTCATCATGGTTCCATCCAGGCCATAGTCCTGTGGGTTATCTTCTAAATTAACTACAAGGTACCTACCACCTCAGTCATCTTCCTGCCTCCTCCTTTAGCAAATCAGAAAAGCAGAGATGGGCCTTGCCCATGGCCTTCCTCAGCTCAGTTCTAGAAAGCTGCAAGTTGAAAGCAGATGCCACGCTAACCGGACTTTTTAAAAGTATGGATCAAGAGTCAAAATAAAGGCTCAAGTGCTAACTTCCTTTGATCACTCTCTTCCACTAAAAACATCTATTTGAAATGTTCATCAAAGAAATGGAACACTTGGCTTCTCCTTCCAAGCAGCTTTGTGAAAATTCTGCCATTAAAGATACTTGGAGAAAAAAACCTTTATTGGGCATTGAAAAGCTAAAGCTGAGGGATGCGGTGAGACACGACAGGGGAAAGAGGGTGAAGTGTCTATCTCTGGGGCTGTTCACAACAAAGGCTGGATGCACAGTCACTTAGAAGTAATGTTAGAGGCTTTAAAGATTGGCTGGAAATGTATAAGCACAGTGGATTTTCAAATTTTTGGTTTCATTTTTCAGTAATGGAATCCCTTCTGCAAACAAAAATTCCCACGGAGAAGCACTGTGCAATAAGAGTTATGCTTCTACACTGGCTAGGTAAGGTCCTACTAGACACAATCATCCCCTAAGATAGAAATGGCAAATACAGAATCACTTCCTCCCTCCCTCAAATCTATGACTTGAAGGCATTTAGGTTCACAAGATGGTATCTGGAGGGATGAAAGAAAGGCACCTTGTGGGTTTCCTGTTTTTTTTATGGCTTTTAGTTTGAGAAAAGATGTCACTAACTCTGGCCTCCAAAAGTGGCTAAAATTCAACAAAAAAATTCATCTTTTCAGTCTAAAAAAATTAGATAGCAGAGTTTAGGGCAACCACAGTCAGTGAAAAGTGAGGAGACTTCTCAAAAGGAAAAAGTCAGAGAAGGGGAGCCCTAAATTCTAATGCAAGTTTCTGCCCAAAGCTTTGACTGATTTTCAATCATGCACTTGCAGGGAAGATGCAAAGCAGTTTTGTTAAAAACAAAAGAACTGGGGGCCTCCCTGGTGGTACAGAGGTGAAAGTCTCAGTGCTATCAAGCTACATCCAACCACTGTGGCATGAGTTCAATCCCAAACCAGGGAGCTAACTCACATGGCACAGCAGACCTCTCCTGTCTCGCCTGCTGTTCTCCTCAGCAGTGTACTACAGTAGATCTGCCTGTTCTGCCCCCCATTCTGTTTCTGGTGAATCCTCTCACCCCCTGCAACTCTGGCCTACACCCCAGCTCTTGTATGTATAAATAAATAAATCTTAAAAAAAAATAAAAGAACTGAAGTGGTATTTGATCATTTGGTTAAGAGGGAGTTTCATTTTGAGTCCAGTGAAATTAACTGCTCGCTACAGTGAAAACACCAAAATTCCTTGAAGGACACAATTCAGATTCTTCACAGCGTGACATTGCCCAAGATACAATCAAAAAACATTCAATACAAAGAATCAGGAATGTCGCAGTCTCTAAAAACCAATACCAAGATGACCCAGATGTTGAAATTAACAGATAAGGATGGTAAACTATGCAGCTACACATTTGCAAGTGTGTGCGATGAAATGAAGGAAAATAGTTCATTGAAATGAATGGGGGGGAAAAAAACCCCAAACCAGGAAATATTGGCAAAGAAACCAATCAATGGAAATTCTAGAACTAGAAAATACGATAAATTACTATTTATTGCTACTGGAGTAGTATTAATTGCTAAGAGACAGTAGATGAGGACCTGGCAATGAAAGGCAGAGGTCCAACTACCTCATCAAGGTCATGAGAGGCTCCCCTGAAGGTAAAGGATTGGCCTGGCAGAACTGTCACAGGAAAAGAACAACTGTTTCCAGCCCCCAGCTTCTGAACATACACACAGATCTAGACTGTTCCTCAAGGGTAAGAGATCATTTCAATCACTCTCTGAATGTCCAGTCCACTGCCCTGCACACAGTAGGTACTTCTGATATTGGTTTTTCTTCAATTAAAAAAAAGTTTAACTTAAAAAAACTTATTGAAAAAATTTTAATATTTTGATCTACAACTAAATATGGGCTTCAGGTACATTAATAGTTTGATATCTGTATATACAAAGTAATGAGCTCAACCAAAAATCTAGTTTCCATTCACCATCAAGCAACTGACCACATTTTCCTGTTTTGCCTCCCCTCCATCCCCCATCCTTCTGGTAACTACCATTCTGTTGCCAGAACCTAAGGGTTTGTTTTTGTTTTGTTTATTCACCTGTATTGTTTATCTTCCACATATGAGTGAAAACCTATGTTTGTGTTTCTCCCTCTGACTTACTTAGAAAAATCACCTCAAACTCCATCTATGTTGTCATAAATTAGAAGACTTTGTCTATTTTTATAACATTTATTATAAAGGGGCCTCCCTGGTGGTGCAGCTGCTAAGGGCTGCACTGTGGAGCTGTCGGCAGCAGTGATGCGAGTTCGACGCTCAGCCAGGGAGAATCCCACATGGTGCGGCAGACCTCTCCTGCCTCGCCCGCTGCTCCCCTCAGCAGTGTATTTCTGATTTGCCTGTTCTGCTCCCCGCTCTGTCTCTGGTGAACCCTCTCGCCGCCCCACACCTCTGGCCTGTACACCAGCTTGTATGTATAAATAAATAAATCTTTAAAACAAAACAAAACAAAAAACCCCATTTATTATAAAATATATGTGTTCCAGATCTTCTTCATCCACTCATCTGTCGATTGCCATTTAGGTTGTTTCCATAGCTTTTCTAATAAATTCACTTCCCATATCAGATTTGGATTCTAATAGTGACTGCAAGAAGTCACTTAGCCCTTCTGAACTCAGTCTCAGACTCCCGAAAATGGAATTCTAATACCAGTTTGGCCTGCAAAATCTGCCAGTGAGTAGCACCCATGTGAAATAGTACAATGCCTTCACTTTTACAAACTATGACAAGCGATGTTAGAAAGTTTTCTAATCCCTCTTCTCTCACTTCAGTGTAGCTTGCTTTTGAACCCAATTATTAGTTCGCTCTCAATTATTTTTAAGTTAAAGTAGAATTGAGCTTTTCTTCCATCTTATTTAGCAGTATTTTCCCCCAGTGTAATGAGGGACCTGACTACATTGTAAAGTACACAGCCCCTGTGTTCAGAGCTGGAGATCAAATTTAGTCTTTTCCAGAAGTGTCTCCTCCTTCCTTTTGAGACGTGTCTAACTCACTGTGTGCAACCTGACCCAGGCACATGGAAGCCTGACACTGGTATCAGCAGTCCCCCATGGGATGGGAAACCCCTCAAAGTGATAATGAATGTGTGGGAGTCCAGAGAAAAGAATGAATGGTTTCTGGGATCTTATACCACAAAGACATGTGTCCTTTAAAATGCTGATGCAGGGTCTCCCTGGTGACTCAATTGGTTAAGCGCAGTGCTGTGGAGCTATTGGCGGGCTCGGGATGAGTTCGATGCCCGGCTGGGGACATTCCCATATGGCGTAGCAGACCTCTCCTACCTCGCCCGCTGCTCCCCTCAGCAGTGTGTTTCAGTCGATCTGCCTGTTCTGCTCCTCATTCTGTCTCTGGTGAACTCTCTCACCGCCCCACACCTCTGACCTGCACCCCAGCATGTATGCAAAAATAAATAAATCTTTAAAAAAAATTAAATAAATAAAATGCTCATGCAGAAGAACATTAAAATAACACAATTTTTCTCTCCAGACGGGAGCCTGGCCAGGTTGAGGACTTTATCACACATGGCGGTACACTCACGTGTGCACATGTGCATAAAACAAGACACTGCCTAGAGAAGTGACACACTTGGAATCACTGAGCACTCATCACTAAGCCTCTTAGATACTAACACTTGGTCTGAAAATTAGGTTGTACTCTGTATTTAGTACTTTGGCAGTAAATATTTGTTTTAAAGAAATGTCCTCCCTGGCTAAGCCTTCTGGGGAAGACTTATGGGGACAAACGCATTAATCCCCATAGAACATGAAATGTTTCTATGCTGGAGCCCAGGAAGAATGTGCAATCCATTGGTGAAACATCATTGCCTAAGGTGCCTCCTTCCCTTGCTATTAAATATAGGCTTCATGTTCTGACTTTTGTGGAATTAAAGAACGTCAGCAAAAACTTTTTTTTTGTTTAAGTGTATACCAGCATCAAAGAAACAACAAAACCAATTCCAGGTGGACAGATATAGCCAACTAGCTCAAGCCCCTAAGGCTGAAATTTGAGTTTGAATATCTTGCTTTTTCTCCAGCCCTAGCCCAGCTCATAGGTCAAGGAGAAAGTGCCTGTTAGTGTGCCAAAAACATTTGTAATTCATCTGTTTCTGTTGTGTGGTTACACACACACACACACACACACACACACACACACGCAGCTCAGTTCCCAAAATCAGTTTTCATACTTGCTAAGTTTTACTTAACTTCTCTGAATGGCTATCAAGTAATTTTTTCTTGCATATATAGCATATAGCTAACCAGCCTGAATAGTGACTCTATCTCTGGAGATTTTTTAAAATTAGTAACTCAGGCAATGCTTTTTGTGCTTTTGATGAGATCTGGCCAGGAAGCAGAGTAGTGACTGGGTGCTCTTGCAAGGTCCCACTCCATCCTGGCCACACCCATGCTAGCTGACTCAGCTATGCCCTGTAGGATTCGCGCTCTTTGAGAATTAACAAAGCAGAAGTCCTAGGATCTGGCTCACATTCTCACAGAGTAGGAGAGTTGAGCCCTGCACCTTTCCATGAGTGAATCAACATTACAGGCCAAAGAGAAATAAAGAAGAGAATGATGGAAAAATAACAGAATCATACCAGCGCCATCAAGTGGAAAACAGCACCGTTACTGGAATGTTCCACTCCCTTAAATGGAAACACATATCATTTTCCAATAAAAACAAT
This sequence comes from Scalopus aquaticus, assembly GCA_004024925.1. Taxonomy (NCBI): domain Eukaryota; kingdom Metazoa; phylum Chordata; class Mammalia; order Eulipotyphla; family Talpidae; genus Scalopus; species Scalopus aquaticus. Next base: position 15,476 of record PVIJ01003256.1, read on the forward strand.
CAGTGCTCCTTAAAGAACTGACTGGTTCCAGGGCCTCCCTGGTGGCTGTGGAGCTGTCGGAAGTGGCAATGCGAGTTCGTCACCTGGCCAGGGAGATTCCCACATGGCGCGACAGACCTCTCCTGCCTCGCCCGCTGCTCCCCTCAGCAGTGTGTTTCCATTGATCTGCCTGTTCTGCTCCCCACTGCCTCTGGTGAACCCTCTCGCTGCCCCATGCCTCTGGTCTGTACCCCAGCTTGTATGCATAAATAAATAAATCTTAAAAAAAAAGAACCGACTGGTTCCAGATCCAGGGTAGAAATATATAAGATGAGTCTGAATGTCTTCAGAAAATATTAGGATGGAACAACTGATCATCAAGAGAAGTAATGACAGAATAAATTAAAATGTTTGAAACATGTCACATATGTTAAGATCCATGGGTTCATAATGAGTTCAAATGAAAACAAAATCTTTCTGGTCATCTTTAGCGGAAATTAGGGGATCCAGTCAGAAAACTGTAAATAAAGCCACGATTCAAGCATTTATCTTGTCTTCTCCGAATAAACAATATTTCACAGAAACGAAAGAATCAAAAGGCAAAGTTCTTCTTTATATAATAATTGCAGTTTACAAACATGGAAACAGATTTTTAAAAGTACTGTTCTAGAAAATAATCGACTTAGTCCAACCATCATTAGTGGGGGCTAAAACCATTAGGTCTAAGGTTGACAGGGAACTTGAACAATGACTGGCTGATTGAGCTGACAACAGTGGAATCCACTGAATCAGCTTAAGATCTCAAGGAGAGAGACAATTTTGAGGTGACAAAACTGGAAGTAGGAAGCACCACTGCTGCAGTAGTGTTACAGAAAACCAAATCTGAATCTGACCAAGTCTCCGGCACCAAGGACCCAGCATGTTACAGACAATGAGCGGGTTGGCTGACGTGACGAGCGGCGCTGCCAGATGTTGGTGGCTAGATCCAGAATGCAGGAAACACCCTCAGACAAATGACTCAGTTTCTTTGACAAATAGTCAGAAACGGGGAGAGGGGAAATGTTTACAGATTAAAAGACATTTAAGAAACATGTCAGCCAGATGCAGATACAGTGGTGGGCCTTGTTTGAGCCTGATTCAAATAAAAACACCACAAAGGCATTTATGAGACAATCAGTGAAATTTGAACAGCGACTGAATATTACACCATATTAAGAAATTGTTCTTCTTGGTATTTAGGTATTATAATGGAATAGTGGTTGTGTGAAAAAGAAGAGTTCTTTTCTGTAAGGATATATAGACTAATGTATTTATGAATGAACAGATATGATGTCTGGGATTTGATATAAATTTGTCTTGTTGGGGGAGGAAGAATGTGAAGGTATAGATAAAACAAGACATAAGGGCTAACTATACTGTTCATTTTGGGCTATGTTAAAATTTCCATAATAGAAAGTAAAACAAATATTTGTGTGCGTGCATATTTACTTGCCACTAAACTAAGGGCAAGGGTTTTTGCTTTCGTTTTTCTTTTATCTTAGTTTTGAAGGGGAAAAAGTGCTTGCATGTTTTGTGAACACAGCTTTGCATTTGATACTAATTCCTCAAAGGCTTTTCTGGAATATGAAGGCATCAGCGTATGAAAGATACTGTACATTTGTTTTGTTTTGTTTTTTTTTTTTGGCATCAGCGTGTGAAAGATAATTTACATTGTTGAGTACCAATTATAGGTCTTCCCCATCTATCTGAAAGTAGAGTAATTCCACTTGGCACCATTTGGTAGGTGATTTTTTTGATCTTTGCATGCTCAAAATTTTTTCAAATAAATTAATGTTAATAGAATATCCAAATCCAAAGAGTAACCCACCAAGTCATACCAACTAGGAACGTTCTACTTTTGGATAGTAGAGGAAACCTGCATATGCCAAGCACTTTACTTACCTTACCTCATTTAAGCATAACCCTTTTCTGAAGGAAAAGAGGGGGGTGTGACCTAAACTTATGGGCAATCTGAATGCACAGAGAGGCTAAGTAACCAATCCAAAGTCACACAGCTAGTAAGTGAAGGGACCAGGATCTGAACCTAAATCTGCCTGGCTTTGGATTCTTTGGTCCCCTGGACCACAATGCTCTACCCTGTCCTTTTAAGAAATTTGAGATTCATGACCTACTCCTAACAGAGTACTATTTCCTCTAAGCATTTGCCAAAATGTATCTGACATTCTTTTAACTACAGCAGAAAGTATGTGATCATGTGAATAAATAACTTAATTTGATGGTGCCCAAGACTCTGTCGCTTGGTAATTTAGGAGTCCTGCTACCCCAGTTATATGCCAACTCCATGTCAACAACCCAGCCAGCACAGACAGGATAGATGAAGTTGAGAGACATTCAAGGGCAAAACACAAAAATAAATCTTTAAAATACTATTCTGGATGGGTCAGAAGCATGGGCCAGAAATGGACAAAAACTTCTGATGAAGAAAAACCAGAATTAAAGGTAGAATAAGTAAAAGTGACTGAAGGGTTAAGAACAGAGGTCCAGTACCAGAGACTGCCACCCCCTTTCCACACACCCTCACCTCCCCACACAGCCCAGGCCAGGACTCAACAAGAAAGCACATCTAGGAAGAAACTGGGCAAGAGGCCGTTTCGGAGAAGTGCAAAGCAAAGACAACCAGCAAATTCAAACATCACTGTACCCAAGGCCAAAGCAGGCATACAGAGGACAAGGTCAGCTGGGACCTTTGGCTGCGGCCTCCTGGAGGCCACATGGCCTTAGGACACCGCAGGCCTCTGGGGAACCTCAGACTCCCTCTGGCTTTTCCCATTCCTCAGACCAGTTCTCCAGCACAACTTACAGGTCCTGAACGTTATGTACTAGGAATGCTCTACAAGACAAGGAGCCAAAAAGAAAACTAATTCACAGGAAAAGACGTTACTAATCACCAGTTCCTGCCGGTACCAAGCTGTCCCCAACCCCAACTCCGCCCAAGTCTATCTCAGTGTGTAAACCTGAACTCAAACAAATTAGGTTCTAGATATGATAGAAACATCATAAACAGCACTTCCCAGAACATGAAACTCTTCTCACAGGGCTGAGGCTTTTAATTCTGCTAACCACAGACAAGTCACTGCACCTGCAGATGGCAGAGATTCGACAGTGGTTATAAAATCAACTTAAAGGGCTGTCGAGGCACTTTAAAAACGTAGGGAACATCAAAATGTAGAGTTTGTGGAGAGTACTGGTGAAACTTTTGGTTTTAGACTTGTATCTATGCAGACACGACGACTGTCCATGCATATTTCCCGCACGAACCCCCCCGCCCCTGCTCTGTGTCACAAAGTATATATCTTACAGTTGTTGATATTGGCTAGTGAAAACCAAAATAGTGGAAAATACTCTCCCACAATACTGTTTAATGCCTAACTCAATTCATTATGGATTTGAAATATAAGTAGATTATGTAATGTCCTTTCCTAAAGTGAAATACATTTGTTTTCAAGTGCCTATTATGGACAATTCCTATTCATTCAAAGACCAGGTTGTTTGGAAAGCATATAAAGGCTTATAATGGCCTTTTATGTGGCAAAACAGCACCAATGCTTTGCGATGGAAAGAAGGCCCTAACTTCTCTGGGTTTCTCCAGGCACAATAGAGAACGGGGATTTGAGAGAAACAGACATTCATGCCCAGGAAACGACAATATCAGCCTATAGAGAGAACTATTTACTCTGAGTTCTAGGCAAAAGCAAGACAGGGCCCAAGACAGAGAGAAAGAAACCACAAATTAGGGAAATTAAGCAGAAAAGTCTGTATGTTGAAATGGTGGAGTCTTCTTAGCATCACAGTTAACACCAAACCAAGGCCACGGTCCCTAATGTCTCTTCTTGGATGTGAGCATCTGCAGGAAAAGAGGAGCCAGGAACTCATGAAAACCAGTGAAAAGGGCGGTTCCCTGGACACAAAGGCCACCTACTGGCATTGTATGACTTTGTTTATAGCAAATGGGGAGAATCAGTAAATCCACAAAGAGAAAATTGATGGTTGTAAGTATGGAGAGGACATGGAAGGGGAAGAGAGGGGCTGAGTGCTTAATAGGTACAGGGCTTGCTTTGGGGATGGTCAAAATGTTTTAGAACTAGGTAGGGGTGGCGGCTGTCCAACACCATAAATATACTAAATGCAACTGAATTGTATACTTTAAAATGATTAAGTATATGCTATGTAAATTTTACCTCAATTTAAAAATATAACCTACCAATGAGAGTTCTAAGTGAAAAAAGGGGTATGTGCCCAAAATGAGGAGAGCGGGAAGATTAGAAACCTGGGTCCTGACAACTGACTTCTCAGTAGACCTCCAATTCAAGGCTCAGCTGAGTTCCAGTTGGGGAGGGTGACAGGGACAAAGGTGAACTGAGGGATGAGGGAGGGGGCAGCAAGGACGCAGGGGAGAGCACTGGCCAGAGCATCATGGAAAGGGAGAACAGTCTGAGCTGCTGAGAAACCAGGTTAGGGATCACAGCACATGATCTGTTTAAACATAAAGGGTTGAGAAATGCAGAATCAGAAAGCTGAAGAGAAGGATGGAAAGGTAACAGTAGCGAGGACAGCAGAATACTCCTGAGAAAGAGTCAGAATGCTTCAATAAAATCACACAAAGGAAAAGTGGACAAATGAGGAGATATCATGCTATCTTGATGTGTCTGGTAAAAATAAAGCCAAAGTCACAATGAACTAATGAATGCATGTGTGAGAGAGAGAAGGGAGAGAGAGAAGAAAGGAAAACAGAAAGTAGCTCATTTAGATAGATATTATAGTAGAAAATGACCTGCTGGTCCCTAAGAAACTGACTTTCAGCTATTTTAGATCATGTTTTACAGATCATGGTTCTGGTCTTCTTACAGCAGAATTATTGCCCAGTTTTGTGTTTTCTGCTTCAGCTTAAGATTGCAGTTTCTGAGTAAAAGCCAATTAATTGGCATATTCACCAGTGGGGATCTATTCATAGTCTGCCTTATCTGTTAGCTGCAGGCATAAATGTTTACCAGACTCCTCCATGTGCTGACTTGAGCTACCAAACCAAAGAGGCACAGACTACCTTCTAGAGGTACTGGGCAGCATATCAGGGTTACTTTATACTCCAAGAGGAGCTGAGGTCTGGATGCCTCCTTCTTTTCTGTAGGGAGTGGTAGGGAAAGCTTACACTTTAAAAAGGCAGACATGTGATCAAATCCCAGTTCCTCTTTTAACAAGACTTCTGACTTAATGATTCTGGGTCTCAGTTAACTTAATTGTAAAATGGGAATGACATCTATCCAAAGGGTTGTTATAAGGAGTAAATAGGATTGTATACATAATGTACCTAAGCAGTATACTGGCTGAGTAGGTATCTGACAGAGGGTAACTTTTTAATTAAATGCGAACATATGGAAAGTGAAGAGGGAATGGCAGGGAGAAGGAAGCCAGAGACAACAAAGCTTCTCGAAGGAGGAACTAGTGGGTCAGGCTGGTTGTGGCACAGGTAATGCAACAGGTCATATAACAGGGCAGGGATCTGTCATGGGGGCTGGACAGAGGTTGGGGACCCATCCTGCAAGGAGAGGGGCAACACACTCTATGCTAAGGAATCAGGCTTGACCCTGTGGGCAGGAAGGCAGCACCCAGCCTCCTTTGCTAATCACTGTCAGCCATTCTTGAACCTTTCACCTTCCAGATATTTATAAAAATATTTAAGAATTTTTTGTTTTGTCCATTGGACATATAACAGGTATTGTTTCAGGTGTACAACGTCATGATTTGATGACTGGATGAACCAGATGCTCACAAGATTTATACACATCATCTCTTGGACACTGACCCTCTTTTATGAAGGCAAGTTGTTGCACTAAAATCACCTGGACACAGAAACTGGTTAATGGACTTAACGAATTTCTCAATAAATATCTACTGAGTTAAGGTTTGCTCTAGACTTCATGTTATGGATAAGTGGAAATTTATATTCTTGGTCAGGGAGCTGAGATACCCACAGAGTGACAAAGCAAGAGATGCCAAAATGAGTGGGGACAAAAAGCCTGAGTGTGCGTGGGATGAGTTCACACTGGTGGGTGGGGTCAGCTGTGGCAGGATTTCCCATGCGCTGGGGTCTCAGGCCGCTCTTACCACACAGAACTGGGCATGACAGAAGTGTCTAAAATTTCCAGTGCTCAATGACAATAAAAAGGATGCCTATTTTGGTTTTTATTAGTGCTTTAAAAAACTCTCTAAAGACCCCAGGGTCTCCCTCCCCTACTGTCTCTGAGTTTTAATTTCACAATCAGCAAAGTTAACAAAATTAAATCACAACTTGATTTGAGAGGGAGAATGAGATAATGTGAAGTGAATCTACCCCCTGGACTCGACATGGAATATGACATGAATCAATACACTTTCCTGTTCTTCTCTCATCCTCTTTCCTATTCTCCCTTCCAAAGTGGTTCAGGATCCAGTGTAGACAAAATAGTTAACGTTTGTGCAGTGGTATCTCTATACTAGCTCCTTTTCGCATGCACCATCTGAGTTCACTAGAGTAAATGGCAGCCTTAACTCTTTAAATGAGGCCAAAAAACTTCCTGAGGGACACCTGTGAGGAAAGGTGACTAGAGAGAAATACACATTTGTGTGAAGGTATTCTCTACTCCCCCATGCAAATCTCAATGAAAATTTGTATTTTCAAGAGCTGTCCTGAAATAAAATTACACAGTAATATCTAACATCACATATCACCACACAATTTTCAGGTTTTTGCCCAAACACCCCAAGAGCTAAAGTTCATTTTACCAACAGGCAGGGTGGCTAGTTGCTCTAAAATTTTGGGGCCCTATCTGGGGCTTTAAGTTTTCACAAAGCACCCCCTTCCAAACGCACCCTGAAAAAGCAGGGGGCAGAGGAAATGTACTGTGCCACCTCTTAATCTAGATATGTCCATACTACTTCCAGTGTGGCAGTCATATAGACAATCTTTCACTGATAATAAGGGAATCAGTCAGAATTTGGTACCGCATGAAAAAAAAAGTGGCTCGAGTCTTACAAAGCATTGTTACTAAAAGGAAACAAAAACATTGCCCCCCCCCGCCCCCCATTTTCACGAGTGTCTTTACAGGCTGAAAACAACTGTCTTGCTTTTTAACGGGAGAGGTTGGAAAATTCATTTATCTGGTCAAGTAGTCAGGCACTTAAATTAGTGGCAACCTCTTTGCAGCAGACTAGAAATTGAAATACTGAAATCAGATGGTGTCAGAGGAGCAGGGCTCAGAGAAGGAATGCTTTTCCTGAACTCACTTAGAAGGAATGGGCGCAAGTAACAAAACTTCCCGACAAGTGGCACAGACCGACCAAAGGCTCTCTCGTTTTCACTCTATTTGGCACCATTTTCTACTACAGGGACCATGGGACTGAGCTTTTGTCTAAACCACTTTCCTCCTCTGTGAAATGTACAAGAAAAACAATCTCAACAAAACAGAACTTGAGCTGGTGCGTTTCTCCATTTTATACTGAAAAGGCCAGAAGGCTTATTGGTGGAGCAATGAGAGACCCTTTCTTTTGGGGTTAGGGGGTCCTGGAAACAGGCCACAAAGCGACAACAAATGCAAACAGCGGCCACAGGCTTCCCATGGAAAACCCGTCGCCGGGATCATCTCTAAAACCCGGTTGCAGGCCAGCTGCAGCCTCCAAAACCCAGTCTAAAGGGGCATCGTGTATGGGAATGACGCTCCACCAGGATGGGACCGGAGGACTCGCGATCTCAGCCCTGTTTGTTTGGTTTCAAGAGGAAACTGAGGCAAAGGGCGCAGTCAGGGGCACCCTCCTCAATGAAAGGGCGCAATCTGAACCCGTTTAGTCCTTCCCAAGCGCTCCTCCTGCCGCCTGCCGGGTTCCCGCCGCGGTCCCAGACGCCCCGCCAGAAGTGACCTAGGAGAAAACACCGTGGGCAGCTCTCACCTCGCTTGCGGTCCGGGGTGCGGGCGGAGAGCAGGGGGCCGCACAGGCTGAGTCCCGCGGCTACCAACAGCAGCCGCCGCGGCCCCATTGTCCCGAGGCTCCGCGCGCTGTGCGCAGCCCCGCGCGCCGCTGCTCCGGGAGACCACCTCGCCTCCGGGGCGCTCGCCCTCCGCGCTCTCCTCCTCCTCCCGCAGGTCCAGTCGCCCACGGGCGCCCGAGTGGGAACAAGCACTCGCTGCCGGGGCACGAGACTCTGGCGGCCCGCGGGTCTGCGTGCTGGTCCCGCTCCGCCCGACGCGGGCGGGGGCGCAGGCGGGGGCGGGGGCGGGGGCGGGACCGGGGCTAGCGCTGACGAGCGCCCCCCGGGGCGGAGTGTGCGCCTTGACGCGGTCGCCGCCAGCCACCGCTTCCCCTCGTGCCCCTCAGTTCCAGCTCAGATGCCTCGGGAGCTGGGCTACCCCGCTGCCCCTCTCGAGAGGTGCGCCTCCGGCCCCGCCGCCAGCCGGGTCTCCCCCGCTCAGTCCCGGGCCCCGAACAGCCCGCCACTGCCCCGCGGGGGAGATCCAAACCAGACAAAGGTCTGGGAACCTTTGACTTGTGAAATTATCAGCGGCTCAGTCTGGCAGGACCTTGGAACAGGGCCCTGCTTCCTCAGCCTTTAATGACCCTCCTAGAGAGCAAACTTACGCAGTGAGTGTAGGATCGAAGATGCACCCCAGGGCGCCCGCCCCCACGGCCAAGACCCATACCCAGAGCCCCTGGCCCGGTGCAGGGCACTGGACTTCAAGCACTGAAGCAAATTTGGAGACTCCATTAGCGATCACTTGGGATCACTTGGGATCACTTGGGATTATGGATTGAACAGCTTATTCTGCAGTGTTAGGTAGGATAGAAGTCCTACATTTGGATGGAATTTTTAAAATTCGTTTATCTTTATTTTGCCAAGTCAGACATTTCCCAGGCAGCCACTTAATACTTCACGGACACGCCGGCTGAGAGTGGAACGAACCATCCTGCCACCCAGGGGCGGCTTCTCCTTCACGCCCCCCGGCCGGTGTAGCTGTTTTTCCCCTAAATTGCTCTGGGCCAGCTGCGCGTGAGCAGCACCTTGGCCGACCCCGCACTGGGCCCCAAGGCTGCTTCCCCAGGCGCCAGGGCCAAGCGCGGGGGCCTCCTGCGAAAGCGATGCCGGGAGGGCCAAGCGCCCTGGGTTCTTCTTTTAAGGGGCTCTCGCACTTTGCTGGACGCTGTGATATTAGTTTAATAGTTTGGGCAAATTCAAGTCACAGGGCGGGGGACACCTAAGTACCGCGTGGAGGACGTGGTGCCTGAGGCCCGGGGGACATCAGCGCGCAGTTAATTGTGCTTGAGAGCCTATCTGGCCTTTTAGACCGCAGCCGGAATTGGCTCCTCTTCCCGGCAGTTTCTAGGAAAGTCTACCCGCAGCCCTTTCTCTTCTCAGATGTGCGGGCGTGTTCTGTGCCCTTTGCCGATAAACTGTAGCTGAGAGGCACTGGTCAGGTTTTAAACTTTTTTAAAAGGCAAGTTTACAGCGAGAGTGTCTTCGCCAAGGAAAATCCTGATACTGAAGCCAGTGTAGAAAATGCAGCAAAGACCAACTCCTTCTTTCCTTTATCCCCCAGGGCACACCATCGTCAGAGCACAGCGCCCTAGTGTACATAGAAGTTGCTCTAAAATTACTAAAGAAAACAATTAAATGCTGTTTAAAAATCATCCCTATTCAATTTTCCAAAGAACACATATGCAAGAGTAGATGTAAGCCATTAAATTATATACTTCTTCCCTCGCTATTAACGTATACCGCACTATTTTTCATCAATCCTAAAATGCCATTGATTTCCATGTTCAATTTATGTACCCAAAGCAAGAAAAACATGCAAACTGTGACATGGTAGTGACTGTAAGAAACATGTCAATTTCAGGGTTGCTTAAACATGAAGAAATACTGTATGAAATGAAAAGGTAATCAATACGTGGCCACAAAAAAAGTATGAAAACAAGACTATTAAAGATAAGTTAATCTCCAACCTCCCTTTGTAAGAACCACATTCCATGACAACTGTTAAGAGTTTCTGCCCATTGTTCAAGAAATTGTCTCCATAAAATGTGTGCAAATTCTTAAAAAGTGGAATAGTGTGTACTATGGCTACGCTTAAATTTTATCGATTTCATTGGTTAAAAACATTTTTCAACATTTTACAAAACTAAAGTTTAAAAGGGTTTTTTTTCCTTAATTAGAACAGATTCTTTGGGCATGTTAACTAGATTAAAGTATCCTTTAGAAAGGCTAAACACAGTGAGGAAGGGGAGTGAACACAATGAAGCATTTCTTAGTCCCTTTGTTTTCTAAACGATTATGGATTACTAATCTTGCAGCCACCAAAAATTGAATCTAACTCCAAAAACAGTGGTTTGAACTTAAGTTTAGCAGGAACAAGTGCAGATTCTGCAATGTTACCTTTTTTTTTTTAAAAAGATTTATTTATACATTCAAGCTGGGGTACAGGCCAGAGGCGTGGGGCAGCGAGAGGGCTCACCAGAGACAGAGTGGGGAGCAGAACAGGCAGATCAGAAATACACTGCTGAGGGGAGCAGAGGGCAAGGCAGGAGAGGTCTGCCTCGCCATGTGGGATTCTCCCTGGCTGGGTGTCGAACTCTCATCGCTTGCTGCCGACAGCTCCACAGCCTAGCGCTCAACCGCTGTGCCACCAGGGAGGCCCCTAGATTCTGCAATGTTACTTAAGAACTATAAAATCAGATTCTACACTGATGACAAAACCCCAGGTGATAGTATGTCTGAGGGGTCCCAGGTCAAAGTTTGGAGATACAGTATTTGAAGTCAGTGGTTCTCAAAGTTTAGCATTGCTCAGAATCCTTTGGAAGAGGGCCTCTCCGGTGGCGCAGTGGTTGAGCGCTGCGCTGTGGAGATGTCGGCCACGGCGATGCGAGTTCGACGCCCGGCCGGGGAGAATCCCACATGGTGGGGCAGACCTCTCCTGCCTCGCCCGCTGCTCCCCTCAGCAGTGTACTTCTGATCTGCCTGTTCTGCTCCCCGCTCTGTCTCTGGTGAACCCTCTTGCCACCCCACGCCTCTGGCCTGTGCCCCAGCTTGTATGTAAAAAAAAAAAAAAGAATCCTTTGGAAGACTAGTTAAATAAAGGTACTGGGCCCCAACTTCAATTTCTTTTTTAGTAAATCTGGGGTGTGGTCTGAAGATTTGCACTTTCAACAAGTTCCCAGGTGATGCTGATGCTGAAGCTACGGGAGGCCTGGAGGGGGGAGACACTGAAAATCACTACTTTGAGAGGAAACGAGAACTGAACAGGATTCCACTATCATTTGTGTGATTTTCTTTAAATTACACAGTATCTCAAGCCAAGAAGAGCATAGTGTTTACTATGACACCCATGGGCCATGAGTGTCATGAGACATCAACAGATATATGTAAATACACATACATCCTATGCTGTTTAAAATTTTTGGATACTCTTTCTGTTTCTATTTTTCTTGCCCAGAAGAATAATATTCTCATTTACATTTTTGTACTCTTAGAACATTTGTATATTTAAAAAATTTAGTATTGCTTTGTATATTTTAAATATTTACACAGAATATTTCTGCAGTTTGCATTTTTCTAGATTTACGAGTGGGCTGGGATGCTGGTTGTAGTCTTGAGACTGAAGACCTGGAAACCAGGTCTGCGATTGTGAGCACACAAGTGAAGGGCTCACAGTGACCTGTCCCCCACCTTTGCATATCTTATTTGGAGAGAAGAGTTGAGAGCATATATGTTGTTAAGACAGAGGCCATCAGTAACCTCCCCATCTGACTTCATAGGTCTTAAGTAGGGTCACAGAATCTACACTTGTTTCTGCTAAACTTAAGTCTAAACCACTGTTTTTGAAAGTGGATTCAACTTTTGGTGGCTGCATGATTAGCAATCCACAATCTTTTAGAAAACACTAAAAGGACTAAGAAATACTTCAGGAGAGCAGAAGATAGATGTCCAAGTTCAAGAAGGGAGAAAGGGAGAATTGCCCTTTTTCAGCCTTTTTATTTTTTTCAGGCCTTCACGGGATTGGATGACCCACAACTGCTTTGGGAGGGGTTTGGGGGGGTCCTCTCTACTCAGCCTACTGATTCAAATGCTAATCTCTTTTGAAAACATTCTCACAAACCACCTCAAATAATTCATTATCAGCTAACTGGGCAATCCTTAGCCCCAACACATAAAATGAACCATCACAGCTTCCAGTATATATTAGCTAAGAGATTTTATACTCAAAGGAAAACAAACTAGAAAATCTAGAAAGGCAGCCTAGAAAATGTGTGTACTCTTTTATTTGGAGAAAAGAGTTGAGAGCACATATGTTGTTAGACTGAGGCCATCAGTAACCTCCCCATTCACACAAGGGCCAATCTAAAGCAAAACTGGGGTTCCTGAGGGGCCATGGGGTGGTGGGGTCAGTCTCCTTCTCAGTCCACTCCTCAGTCCACGGAAGAACCCACCTCTGGGCTGCTACCTCTCTGCCACGTTGGCGCCTGCCGTTTAGAAGGCACTGCCAGGCTCTGGACTCTCAGCAGCAGAGACATCTCTGTGCTGTGGAGCTTAAAGGACAACTCAGGGGCTCGATCTTAACTTCCTAAGATTACTAAGTTCCGGTTTCAGTAGCAGAGACAAAAGATTTTTCAAAAGCTGATCAAAAGTCAGACCACTCAAGATTGACCAGAACCTCATAAAGTATCGACAACTTTTACTCTTCAGAGACTGTGGTTTGACTCTTGGAATGTTTGAGGAGAACCACAGAACTCTACTTACCACAGCCCAAGTTGTAAAAATGACACCATAAATAGTACCACTAGTTAGCACCCAACCACACATGCATACACCAGACATATATAATGGTCTAGGATTGCGGCGTGATTTCCTCACTACCAACTTCAAACACAGGCTTTCCCTCTCTTGGAGATTACTAGAGCACATCCTTTGAATGCAGTGAGGGGGCTGTTTAAGTCCTGTTTGCCCAGATGCTAAAAAGTGGAGTTCAGGGGAGCATGGGCTCAGTTTTTCAGATTGAAGATAATTTCTTAACAGTGGAAACATGATCAAATGTACATCAAAACGCCCTAGTTATTTATGCAAAAATCAATTTCTTCCAATTGCTAAGTGCCTTAAAGGTAAAAAAATTTTTCCCCTTCCCATTAAAAAAAATATGAGCACTTGGTGGGGTATATTTTGCCACCTCCAAATAGGCTTTTTTGGCATCAGGCTTATTTTGAGCTGATTGGTTTGAGAAACCACAAATACAGGGGAAGCTCTGAAAACAGACTAGCTCCCCTTTTGTGAGGAAAATGATCATAAGAAACAGGGCCTAGGTCCGAGAGAGAGAGCTCTTAACAGAAATAGCGTGTGCAAGTGAGATTTAGCCATGGAAAGGCCTCTGGTGGTTGCAGAGAGTCTGCCAGGGAAGGCTTGGACCCAGCTTGAAAGAAGGCTTGAGGCTGCTTGGGAAGGCTTGGGTCCACTCGGGAGGACAGCTAGAGTGGAGGTTTGATGCAGCTTGGAAGACGCTTCAGGAAGAGACAGATTTCTGCTCCAGGTGAGACACAGCCGCTGGGGGCCCTCAGCAGCCCCACCTGTGGCTACCCCAGCTGCCGCTGGTTAACTGGATCTGGCCCACCACTTCCTGGGGGTGCCAGTTCCAGGCTCTCATTGGATGGCCACCACCATTTACATGAGCAGCTTTTGGTTTGGCCTGTTGGACACTGTGGACGAGACCTGGGTAGGTCATGGTAGGACAGCTATAGCCTTAAGAACTCTTTCGTAACTCAGTCTCCATGCGAGGAAACCCTGATGTCGTTGCTCCAAGGCTGAACCGTATCTTGCAATTGTGAGCACACAGGTGAAGCGCTCACGGTGACCTGTCCCCCACCTTTGCATATGTTCAGAAGGGCAATCCTTTAGCTGATATTTTCTCCTTTCACTTTCCTAAAAATTACCTTCTCCCCAATCCCCAACACTTGTCTTGTATCTTTACCTGAAGATGGTATTAAGAGGTGGCTTGGACAGTTTTACTCAGTTTTCCTAGATATCACCCATGGATAAAGCAATTATGTATGTTCATAAACTTGTTTTTCTCTTGTTAATTTGTCTTATTTCATGTGATCTCAGCCAAGAACTTGGAAAGGTAGAGGGAAAATTATTTCTCCTGTACACTGGTAAGGAGGCACCAGGGGCTCCCAGTTATAAGCAATAATTGCTTCCCAACTTGGGGTTGGTTCAGTCCTCCTGGGAGGGACACAGGCCTTGACTCCAACAATCCCTATTCCCGCCCACACTAGTTTCTTGTTCCCTCTCTATTTCGTCATCACATGCTTCCCTCTCTGGGTCATTCCTTCATTCAAGTCCCTTCAAAGTCTCAAACAAGCAACAACTGGTAATATCTTAAACCACCTCATCGTGTGGGCCAACAGAAGAAAACATTCACAGCTTTCCTTCAGGGAATTGGCATGATGCAAAATTCTTTATCGGTATGAATAATATTCAAGCATATCACTCAGTGACAGAATTAATTAAGGTTAACTCCTTTCAGAGATGCCGTGAAAGATTAGTTTTTCCGTTCAAACAGCTTTTCCTAATTTTAGCCCTTCTTATACGTTTCCACTAAAAGTCTTATCTGGAGCATGAAGAAGGAAACGAAAGCTCCTTCCTACTCTCCTGACTCCTGTCCTTCACCTAATGCTCGCTTTCGGGAGAGGTTTTTCTCGAGGTGAATCTTAACTGTGTTTAATTCCTTTGACAGAAGTCTGTATTAAGTTTAGTGCACTAAAAACCTATCCAGCTGGCAAGGAACATTATCTTTTTTGTCAAAAATATGGAAAGCCTGGAACTATCAGGAAAGTAGCAGCTTCTATTTTTCAAAATTCAAGTTTTCCAAATTCTGTCAATCTTACATTTAAATAATAAAGTTCATTTGTAATAAATGATCAGAAGCTTACCTGCTTTCTCAATGTTTTATAAGCCCTGTGGAAAATAAAGCCTGCTGAACAAGCAAAATCAAAGCATCAGGGGGTTTTCAACCAGAAAGTCTGGATTTCTGTGGGGTAAAGACTGCTAAACTGTCCCCAGTAATCACGGCTCTTTTCTCTTCATAATAGAACCACCATTTTTACCCTGGGGTTTTAATTGGGTCAATAACTGCAGAGTTAGGGACCACATTTCCTCGCCTCTCTTAAAGCTAGCTGTAGTCATTTGACTAAGTTTTGGCCAATGAGGTGTAAGCAAAGTGACTTCTATAACTTGAAACAAAGGGCTTGCTTTAAATTTCCGTTCCCCTTCCCGCTGCTCTGGATCTCTGGATAGACATGGAGGTCTGCTCACTCACCTTTGAATTGCTGAATTTGAGAAAAATGAACGTCTCTCCTGTTTTCAGGCACAGGTCTTTAGATCTCTTGGTCACTAACAAATACAATTATAAATATGTTATTTCTTTTCCTGATTAGCCCTCCCAGAACCACCTTCCACCCAATAAATGATTTGGATTTTTTAAGACAACTAAAAAGTCAAATGAATGTAATTAAGTAACATTTATTTTACATAAACAATTTTCAAAGAATACATTTAAAAACCAACTAGATACTGATTTATTGCATTACAAAAAATTGAGAGGCACAATTGCAGTATTCAAATAAATTGTGAGGAGTGGAGGTGAGGGCTGTGATCGCTATCCACACTGTTCCTTAGTCCCTTAAAGGCTCTGGGTACAAGAGTCTTCACCATGAGGCAGTAGTGCACTTCATTTAGTAGGAATAAATCACATAAAATATATACTTTTATACAGAAAGTGTTACTGTATTGTCACTTTCAGTTACTTATAAAAACTTCATTTGGAATTGCACAAAAGTTCTCTTTAAAACTGATAACTCTGCGAAGATAGGGCTTAGAACTAAGTATTTGTCTAAATAATTCATTACAAATAATTAAGTTTCCATTTCTCCACAGATAAAAAAAAATCTATGAAGAATTACATTATGCAAACGGGACATTTAAAATTTTTTTCATAGGAAAATAGGTTTACGCAGTCCCCTAGTTAGCTAAATTTATTTTCTCCCTACTTAAAACAGGTCACTGAATGTCCAAAATTTTAGATCAGAGTACCTATAGCACAGTATAATGTGGAAGTGTTTACATTAATTCATTTTGTGTATCATTTAACTGTAGTATCAAACTATCCAAAAGGCACATGGGTACATTCTTCGGAAAAGTTTTGGTCTTTAAAAAAATCACACATTTATAAGCAGTGATTTCAATCATGTTTACAAACAAAAATACTAAACAAATTCATTTCCCAATTTAGATGATACAGAATTCAAGAAATTTCTCCAGGCACTTCACTTTCCATAGAACTTCTTGTTCAGCAGGTATATGAGAAGGTTTACATTCACTTTAACCTTATCAAACATTTTCATTACAGCTACCCCTTCATATTGCATCTGAAGTAAATCCTGAAATTGTAAGGAACAGTATTAGTCTTCAAATTTGACATTTTTCATATTTAAAAAGCACTGTAAATGAATTTGTTGAAAAAATAAGACTCAATTGATCCAGCGACCGAGGTGGGGTTCTGGAACTTTAGTGTACGTCAGAATCATCCAGTGAAAACTCAAACTAGTTCAAGCACAGAGTTCTGGGCCCCACCCCTAGGAAATTTTGATTTTGTAGCTCTGTTGGAGAGCCTAGGAACTGGCATTTTAACACATTCCCAAGTGATGAAGTTACTGATGGTCAGGTTGTCCTATTTTAGAATCACGGATCTAGATCATAGAAAATAGATTTTTAGAACTGAGAAGAACTGTGTAAAAGAAAACCACAGCATTAATATCAGCTATATCATATCACCATAATTTCAATTTTTAATTGACAATTTAAAACCACAAGTATTCCAGCAAGATGGAGAATATTTAGAAACAGCACTGTTTTCTAAAGTAGAGTGAGCAAGAATTCAGTGGGTATCTGTTCTTGTATTGAGAATAGGCCCACACTATTAAGTCAGTATTATTCTGCTTCATTGCCACCACACTAAGGAAATCAATTCTCCTCCTAAAATCAGTATGTTGGTCAGACCAGTCTTATGTGTGTGACTAAACAGTAACAATTCATAATAACACAGGATAGTCTCCTCCTTCCAAGAAGAAAATATTGCTGGATTGTCTGTACTTAATACCCAGGTTTCATGTTCTTATTTCCAGTCCTAGAAACTTCTTGGTTCTTAATGATAATGCCTATGTCCTCTGCAGAAGTTGGAAGTCATCTGTGAGGTAACTTTGGCTCTTGCCAGCTTCTTCCTCCACTTCTTCACTTACCTCCAGTTACACACAACTAAATCCCTACCATTATATATGCTTTGGGGATGGAAAATCCACAGGGAACTGAAATTCTCTTATCAAGAATGCTTTTGCTTATTGGAGTGGAGATTCAATTTTCCTCTGAGAAATGCAACATCTGTTAAAGCCTCTCAAAAAAAAAAAAAAAAGAATGAAACCAAGAGGACTGAGAAGGAATGATGTATGTGGGGGAATTAGCTGGGCAGAGAAATATGATTGCACTTGTGGCTGGAAGACCAGATTTTAGTCTAGGTTCCACTATTTGCTATCAGATGACCCTGTGATATCACAGTCTCTGTCTGAAGTTCTGTTTCCTGGTATGCATGTTGAAAATAACAGTGCTAACCTCACAGGGCTGCTACTGGGCAAATGAGATCAAGGTCTCTGCAATCCCTTTGTCGGTGCTGTCGGACACCAAGTAGTCACAACTGGATACCTGTGAGTGTGGCAATGGAGCTGGGGCATGAAGATTGGATTCCAGTTGCATCTTTCACAGGACGCTCTCTGGTCTGCATTTGTTCATCTGGGAAAGGAAGAGGGCCAACCCCGCAGCCCTTGCTGAGCCCTGGCCACTGCGTGTGTAAGCAGACCATCCTGACATGTCATACCCTCTGTTATGTATAGGATCTACAGCTATAGGATATCATCAAATCCCACCATTTCCTTTAGGACTGAAGAAGACCTGGAAACACGATGCTAGAGGAGATCTCCTTTAGTGCTCTCAGAAACTTCTGTCTGGCTCCCAGATCTTGAGTCACACTAAAGACTTGGTCATCACATTTCTCTTTGGCAACTCACACAATAATGTCATGGTCTGAAAGTCCTCTGCATAAACACAAGTCTGACTTTATATCTGACAATCATTATGTGCTGGGCCAGCTCCTTGGCTTCCAGAAGGACCCTGCACTTGGTCTAATGTTTTGCAGTCACTAGCTTGATATTCTTAGTAATTTTAAACCAGGGCGCTCTGTATTTTCGTTTTGCACTGACTCTTGAAAATTACATATCTAGTCCTAATATGGCAATGATTTAAAAAATCTGGGGCATATTTCCTGTATGCCCCACCTGCGTACAGCTAAGGAGTAACATTTCACAATCAATTGTGTGTATAAATGAAGGGTGAACAGCTAATCCCACTGCACACCAAATCCTTAACAAAGGAGCAAGTGAAGTATGGAACTTGAGCCAGTTCAAAGAAACCTCACAAAATTCCTCAGCCTCTTTACACAGGTATCTCATGGTCACTTGTGATTCATCTGCTTTGTTCATATTGATTGGTCTTGTGAGATTTCCTTCTTGGCAACCACAAGATGCATCTCTGCTACTTCTAGAATCATCTGCATGCCACAAGCACATTCTTTTCTCTTCCTATACTTACCTAAGTGTTACATAAAGTAACTCAAAACTGTTAAATGGATACAGTTAGTGACTTTTAAAATATGTCAGCAAAGGATACTGTTTACTTCAGTATGCTTTTCATAATTGCATACTAATTTAATTTTTCTGTGTCAATCTACTTGAGTCCATTATCACAGTCCTTATCATACCTACATAGCTCCCATATTTCTTTTCAGCTACAAGGAATGCCAGACAGTAAGAACGCACTTTGGTAGCTGCTCTCAGGAGGGGGAGGCAGCCTCAGGGTTCTCAGCTGAGCAGGCAGCCAGGCCAGAACTTTACAACACACCCAGTGGCTTATCAAGGTGATTAATGGAGATACTTGCAGAATATCTGGAAACCACTTTACAAGTGGTTTGGGGCCCAGGTAAATAGGTGTTATTTCCATTTAAAAAGTCTTATATGAAAAAAAATTACTTCTCTAAATTAATCCTGTGCTAACGATTAAGAAGTTAGGAGCAGATGAAATTAAACATTTGTTGCAACCTCCCTGTATTTTTTTTTTTTTTATATACGGAAGTCTGTTCAAGCATATTTGGCTAAAAATAGTTCTAGAGAAAGTAGCAATAATTCTTATTGCAAACCCCATTTTTCTATTTACAGATACTTGTTTTGCACAATCTCTTTTATTCTGATGATCCCAAACATTTAACGCATAGATGTACGAAACGGATGGGAGAACTATTCTGGAAAGGAGGAAGGGAGAGAAACGTGATCAGGAAAGGACCAACGCTGGGCACACACAGCAATACAAGAAAACTTTCTAACTGATATGTGGTAGTTCTGAACACTTTCATGTATTTTTTTTGCTAAGCTTCAAAATGGAAACAAGGCTTAGAGAACTGGACTACTATGGCTGACCATCTGAAAGCATTTTAAGTTCCAATAACTTGAAAAATCATAGCTCTTAAAATGGCAACATTTCAATGAAAATTGGCAAACAACGCGTGCATTGCTCTTCTGTCAATCTCACTGTGGTGGGGAAGGGGACTCCTTAATGACCCACACCATGAAACTCAACACAATTTGCAGAGCCCCCAAGCCACTTGATCAAAGGAGAGAAGTGATCCAAGCTTACCTGAATATTGAGCTGCACCTTTTCCATCTCAACACCCAGGAATTTTGATCTGACATCAAAGATGCCCACATCCTCAGTAGATATGATATCAAATGTAACATTTTTAAACCTAGTGAAGAAAGGGATATTCAAACATATGGAGCAGCAAATAAAAGCTTAAAGCCGAAGTTAATGGAATCCTAATTACCATTCTTAGTGAATGATCTTGGGACATAACATCAAACCCCTCATCATCTTTCCCTTACTCTGTTCCCTAAAGCTAAGTCTGATGACGCTGGTTGTGAGCACAGAAGAAGGTGCTTTATTAGAAAAGAAATACCAAGACTTTTTCTTCCTTTAAGAGTAGATAATAGAGTTGGGAAGATCTGAGAGTCACAGAACACAAGAATTAAACATTGGATTTATGCTGTTGTCAGGCAGGGAAAGTTTTGATGGGCTGGTAAAGGGAACATAAGCCATGTCACAAAGGCAGGTGGGGTTTGGAGCTCACACAGTGAGTCTGGCTGCCCTGAGACAAAGGACAGGGAGAGATGGTGCACGGAGCTCATGGTTCCCTTAAAACAGAGAACCACTCGCCGCTAGTGGGGCTTTTGTTTTCTCCTCCACTCAAATACACACACTCACAGCACCACTTCCAGACCCTGGCTTTGTCACTGTCTGTGTGGCTTTGAAAAGAGGAAGGTACTGTTTGCAGCTGTGAATGACTCTCACCCATCAAGACCAACAGACAGCCTTTCATTCTCACAGTTGTGAATCAGTTCCTGGGGAGGGAAGGGGAGGCTGGCAAATCCAAATGAACCAGACAAGCCATGGGAAACACACTTGATTAGCACGTCACACGATCCCAGAAGCAGGTGCTAAAGGCCTCGTGGCAAACCTAGAGCTCCAATATAGGTATTTCCCCCGTCATCTGTAATTGGGGGTAAGCCTCGACTGACCAAATGAAGCTCTCTTCAAAGGCCACAGGGAATCGAAGAAATGAGTCAGATTTTGTGTGAGTGATTAGGAGGGGGTGTTTTCTGTGTACTTCCAGGTCTCACTCACTGGTTTGTCTGCAGGTCATCTATTCCCAGGAGGACACCCTTCTCGTGCAACTTTGCTGCCGTGTACCTCACTGGCTTCGATCGTTTTGTGCCTTTGGGTTCTTCTTTTCCGTCGAGTTTAATTGACCTCCGACAATTTCTGACAAAATGAGAACAAATCATGACAGCAAATTCAGATGTTTGACAGCGCAACGTCCACGCCCAGGGGCACACTGCTGCTCAGCACTGGCCCCCATTGCACTGAGTGTGCAACTCTGCATTTTGTGTTAGTAAGAGATGTCTCACGCAGTAAAACCTCCCTCCCCAAGTGTTTAAGGGAAAGTTATTTTTAAAATGACTAACGTTTGAGTTGTAGACTAATACTTTTCTTATTACTTTGTACTCTCAATATTTTCTCAACCATATTGAACTAGGTGGCCACATTTAGCCCTTCACAAGCAGCTGTGGTGGAATAAAATGGAATTGTACATTCCTACGCATTGTTACACATTGCAGATCCCTATGTATTTATTTAACAAATACTATGTGGCTGACATTGCTGAAATGCTTGATGAATGTTACTTTGCATTATCAAAATTAACATTTCCGGGGGCCTCCCTAGTGGCTCAGGGGTTAAGCTCTGCGCTGTGGAGCTGTCTGCAGCATGCAATGCGAGTTCAATGCTCAGCTGGGGAGAATCCCACATGGTACGGCAGACCTCTCCTGCCTCGCCCGCTGCTCCCCTCAGCGGTGTATTTCTGCTCTGCCTGTTCTGCTCCCCACTCTGTCTCTGGTGAACCCTCTTGCCACCCCACGCCTCTGGCCTGTACCCCAGCTTGTATGTATAAATAAATAAATCTTTAAAAAAATATTAACATTTCCATAGGGCTTTAAAATGAGTGAATTCTTTTCTCTCATTCGGCTCCATAACAATGCTTGTGAGGCTGGTACCCTAATCCCACTTTAAAGCTGAGAAAATTGAGACTTAGGGTAGTTTGCTGGACTGGTTCAGGATGACACAATGCAAGAGAACTGAAATCTAAATCCAGCTCACCTGACTGCAGGGCTTATAAAATGCTTTTAAGTAGTTGAATAAATATGTAAAGAAAAACCCTAACACTCCTATTTTTACTGAAGGTTAGCTTTACCAACATTTCCCTCCCAGGCATAGTCTTAAAGTAATCTATGTTGAAAAGCAAATGAATTAAAATTCAAAACTAGTGGAGCCCAAATGAGGTTTAAATTTCGTTACTTCCATTCATCAAATCTTCTATGATTAATGCAATTGATTTTTTTCATACAGTACCACTTCTACTGTCACATTTATTACAAATTCTATTAGAAATATTATATTGCATATTTAAATGGGTAATTAAAATTTGATTACTATTGACCTTAGTCTAGTGATAAGAATAATTACTAGCAAAGAATACTCATTAAAAAAACAGTCATACTGTATACAAGAACATTCTAAAATATGCATGCTAATGGGTAACAGAGAACTGCCAAATTTTGTCTTTTGTATCAATAATGATTTTTTAAAACTACTAAGCAATTTAAAATCTTAAGCTGCACTGCATGATTAGCAAATATGTGGTGTTATCTAACATTATTAAGTACATAAAACAATGTTCATTGTAACCATTCCAAAAACAAGAGTAGCTTTGATTTTTGTATAATAGTGTTTTAAAAAACATTCTTCACCAAGAAAGATGGAAGGAAGAGTGGAAGTGCTTTGTAAGTGTAAGTGGAAGTGCCTTTCTTACAACACAGCAGGGTAAGCTACTTTAATTCCAAAGTTGATGTAGAATTCAAATTTCTGAATTTATTCATGACTTCCTAGTTCACAGTGGCAAATAATGAAACTGAGATTCTGGTTTCTTGGTCTGGTTATAAAATAGTTTGCTTCAAACCTAACCCAAGAGTTGTAGATGAATTGAAACCCCATGTTAATCATAACATTACAGATACAGGAGACGTGACTTTAACTTACTTTCTTTTCAAGTTGTCTAAACAAGTCTTTATATAGGTGTCATAATAATTAACTTGCTCCTCAAAAAATGCTGACTTTTTATTTAGTGCATCCAGGGTCTGCTGAAGCTTTGCTAATTCTGCTTTCCGAAGTTTACGGTAGATTCTTTGATTTCGAATATCCTAAAAACAAGAAGAAAAGGTTATCATACGAGATTCAACCAGTAGTTTGCTTTATGATATTGCCAATTTGGGACAAGAAGAATATATAATATGAAATGACTATTTGTGACTATTGTAGCTGATCTCAGTCACCTTGTTTTGATCTCAATGCCAAAGTGTTACCATCCTTTACCTCAGAACTGGAAAGTGTTGATATTTCACTTTAAGAGAATTGCTAAGGTTTATATATTTTATTGATGGCAAAACAAAGAAACAGTTCTAGAATAATCATAAAATGACTTTAAGGAAAAGCAGTGTTTAAAGAGGGGCACAAGGGAGACTTCATCAGGAAAGAAGCAATTTCTTCAGAATATTTTGACCATCCCACTTTGAAGAATACTTGAAACTGAAAGGTTTACATTTCATTATTGTATTCATTTTATAAATAAGTGACAATACACTTTTTAATCTGTCTAATATTTCTAAAGATTTGTAAAAACAACTGTACTCTCAAGAATGACTGAGCAGATTCAGTATATTGATTACTTGGATTTAAATAGAATTCCTGGAACATAAGGTTGTTTAAGCTGGTTATATCTAAAAAGAGTGATGCAATATTTAAACGTACAGACTTAAGATGTTTTCTGTAATTCTAACTGGCAAGTTATGAAAATATTTAAATTAAGAAAACAGAGCCAGTTTAATAATTTTCCTTTTTGCACAAATTAAAAACCATTCCCCTAGGGATCCAGAGACAGACAGGCGGATCCCCTTTAATAAGTTCATTCAACAGAATCTTTTATGGATACCCTCATGATAGCAAAAGCATCAATTTCTCTACCACATGTTCCCGAAGAGAATATTTTCCACATAGAATTACAGAAAGAAATGTTACTTCCTTTGAGTCACTCAGGCTGGAAGAAATAGCCTACTGTCAGAATTGACCATGATTTTCCATAGAAGAATGAAGCTGAGTGTATTTCCCTCCCAAAAGGTACAAACTCTTTTTGATTACTTAACTGCCCTTAACTTCCAGGCCCAGTTTAATTTGTATATTTGGATTAAAAAAAAAAAAGAAATGTCCTTCAACCCAAATATATACTTCTTTATCCTTGGCAAACAGATCTTGGTTGCTTCCTGCGATACTTCCTTGCACTAATTTGAGATCCTTTTCTCAGGAAGTTTCTCAACTGTAAAAATGTGGGGTGAGAAAACAGAAATGAACCTTTAAGTCTGAAGTGCATATTTAACTAGATGGCTTGGAGGCACAGTCACCATGTCAGTGGTGGATCCCAAGAGCAACTGGATTATATGACGACTAACAAGTCAAGAGAGAATTGCCTGCAAGTATCATTTTTAAAACAAGGAGGTAATAAAAGTATAGATAAAACTTGTCTATCACATCACCTGAACACTTATTTCTGCTGTGTGTCTACTCTCCTAATGACTTGGGGGAGTTGTGCTTATTCTCTATTAAAAGTCATCAATGCTTTGAAACCTTTAGAAATCTGTAATACTGAGGAGGGCAGGAAGCATGCCATATACAGCATGAGTCCCTCATGTCACCTCACAGAGTGCCCAGCCTGTGACCAATGATAAGCAAATGTGAAAAAGAAAGAAAATTGTTTCCAAAAACCTTGGTGATATTATTGAGAATGTCTTGGTATTTATTTTTGGATGACACATGTCCAGTCTGTTCCAGTGTCCGGAGATTCCTCTGGATTTTCCTCTTTTTCTGCTCCAGGGGCAGCTGTGCATCTGCAGCCATAGACTGGCTAGTCTTCATTTCTTCTGGAGTCCTGGAATCTATAATGGCACGGCTCACCATGTCTGTGGAGTGATTTATTTCCTAAAAAAGGGAAGATCAAGATTGTTGATTTTTTAAAATCTCTTAATCGCACAGATTCAGAGGCTGCAAAAGGCAAGTTCATGTCAAAATGAAAAAAGTCCCTAAGCTAAAATCAAAGACCAGAATCACAGTATATTCTTCATGGGTTTTGAAGTAGCTCTTTTGGAAGACCTACTTTCAGAAATACTTCATCTTTGAGAGAGACAGCAGTAGAGGCAGGTCTACTTTGGACAAAACTCTAAATGGCTACTTTATTGCAAGGTGACCTCAGTAGTGACCATGTTATAATGGAAAACTGATACTTGGTAATTTCCTGGACAAAAAGGCTTCAATTCTGGCATGGTCTGTTGAGGAAACTAAAACTAGATTATCCATTAAAACATGGCTCTGCGGACCCTGAACATTTGAAACCAACTTTACTAAATTCTCACATATTAACCACATTTATGGAGACTCATAGCTGTGAAGGCGGCCAAAGATCTTTGTTCTGATGAAGGGATCATTCTCAAACTTCCAGCTCTAAAAAACCTGCAGGGTTTCAACCAAAAGGGGAAAAATATTTTGGTATGCAATAATTCTTAAATAAATGATTAATTTATTCAGTGAATAAAAATGATTTGGACAGTATTTTTTTAAAAAATTACAGTAATAAGAGAGACTGGCAACCATCCCCATTTTGCTGTACAAGATAAGCAAGCCACCCAACAGTTAAATCTAAGGGCACAGATGCTATTAGAAACAGAATGGACAGGTCAACATTACAGACACAGGAACAATTTA
The DNA here is from genome assembly GCA_004024925.1 of Scalopus aquaticus. Lineage (NCBI taxonomy): Eukaryota > Metazoa > Chordata > Mammalia > Eulipotyphla > Talpidae > Scalopus > Scalopus aquaticus. The sequence continues at coordinate 41,100 of PVIJ01003256.1, forward strand.
TTAAATCAGCAATAAGTAACAGCAGTAGTGACAATGGCAGCCACTGTTCCTTAACATGTAACCGCACTTAAAACGTGCCAGGTATTAGCCTACACACTTAAAGAACATGTTTAAACTTATTCCTATCTGTGAATTGGGTACTATTATTCTCATTTTACAGTAGAGGAAACTGAGGCACAGAAATATTTCTAGGTGTTTAGAATCACACAGTTAGGAAGTACAAAGCTCTGTTTGATGCTGAAAGTATATCTTAGTGACTATGTGATATCTGGAGAAAAATGAAATATTTGATAAGGATTGAAAGTCTCATGCTAAATTAGCAGATATTCTACCCATTGTTTAAAAAATGTTCACATATTAACCAACATCATTTGAAGTTTTTTAAGTATATATTTTGTTATAAACTGTGACTGATTTCTTGGCAACCAATTGAATTAAAAATGATTCAGGAAAATTATGGGAAGCTCTGCAAAGAAATAACTAATTAGATAATTTTGTTATCTTTTGTTTGGGGAGTGGCAATTACCAGACTAAAGAAACAGCATTGACATTCACTTAATTCAGAGCAAACTAAATAATGATGTATTTTAAAGGATGTTGATAAACAGTCTAATACAAGATTGTTAGGAAACTTTATTTACTTATACCAGAATAATGGTGCTCTGACCCATGGACTCAGATATTTTCTTCTGAAGAATTTGGAAAACAGTTTTAATGCGTGAGACACTTCTCCATTTCTTCAGGTTAGCAAATATATAAACTACGAAAGGTGTTCTTCCATATCCTGTCAACCAGAATGCTCTTAACTTACCTGCCTATCCACTGTGATAAAGTTGGTGATGAACATTCTGAGGGTTGAAAGACCCAAAACTACTTTCCTAGTCTGGGACTAAATTATACTCAGTATACTTTTTGAACTGCTTGTTCTATTTCATTCCTATTGATACTCCCTATGGCTTTTATATATGACTGAACTCAGTTTTCCAGAGTAAAAGATAAAATTCCTTACTTCCAAACAATGTCATACATAGTTTTCGGAGATAACAATAAATGTTTGGCATGAAGATGAAGAAAATCAACTCATATCCATAGTACTTGTTCCTTTACACTTAAAAAACCAACTACCTGTTGTTCAGTTGCTGGTGTCTCTAAGATTTCAGTCAATGTGCTCCCTGGTTGGTTCCGGATCACATCAATTATCAGCTTTTTGGTCCTGACAAAATAAGAGGAAGGAGAAACACACTTTCAGAAGCAGTCTTGAGGGAGTACACACACACGTACAAAAATGAAGTTTCAGAGATAATCCCTTAAAATAAAACAGTCCTACAGAATTTACCACGTCTGCTCTAGGGCTCCTGAAGGGTTGTGAATGCTTGATAATAGAAGTCTGGGTTTTATACACTTGATGTACTAGGATTATACTGTCAGTAACATGGACACAGTATGTCAGAAGGTTCCTTATCTAAACACTCTTTTTTTCTTTTTAGACTGAGATTCTTTTTGATGAGCAGGAAGGACAAGTGCTGCTGACATGCCCTCTACTGTAGAGGGTGCCAGAATGGTATCTAATATCCCCTTTTCCTGACTTTAATAGCATTCAACCTTATGCGTAATACATCATAAGTCTTTAGGAGCCAGACCAACCATTATGCTTCCTGATAGGAGAAAGTCATGAAGCAGTTTGGAGGCCAGAGGGAGTAGAAGCCCCATGTGCACTGCAGAGGCTTCGGCTGCTGGCCGACTCAGCACTACCAGGATAGGTGCTCAAGCACTCAGGTCTGGTAGAATAACTAGCCAACAGGTGTGGGTCCTTGTGTTTGGGTGACAGAGAACAGAAGATTTGCTCAGTAATAAAAATTAAGAGCTGGAAAACTCCTCTGGAAATACTAAAAACATACAGTTTTTATTCATTTTTTTAATGGTAATCAGCCATCCTCTTCCCAATTAAAGACCAGGCAATATAATTAGGCAAAAACACTTGACACAAAAGGCAAATAAATGCTCGTTTGCTCTCTTTTACTCAAGTGGGAATTATATCATTGGCTACAGCCTGTTATCCAAAAGAGGGAAACATAAACAGAAGATGCCTTACATTATAACAGGTCTGAATGGTGTCAAGTTGCACTTTCATTGTGCCTTTATTATTGTGTTTAACCTCAGTCTTTCAAAAGCATGACATGATATCACCAATGATGAATTTCTTCCCTAACAGCAGCACGAAATGATTACACAGCATTAGGGTTGGAAAAGGGCACGACACCGTTCATGTTTTGAAGCACAGGGGCAATGGCTCCCACATGTCAGAGGGGACCTTCCAAGGTCACTGCAAATGTCTTATTTTTGAAAATAGGATAAAATCCAACAAACCAGCTGGCAACAGATTTTTCCTCATTTCCTATTTATTGAAAGCTGTAGAAGAAGGATCACAGCCATTTCCTCTGGCCCCCTGACCCTTTCCTGCTGGGGATTTACTGGCCGTCTGGGAATGCGCAGCTAAGACTCCACTGGGAGTCAAAGGTGGGCACAGGGCTAATTATAGGCACGTGGGAGACGGCCCTGCTCCCGAGGCAGCCGCTCAGCGAGCGTGTCCTCCCCTTACACAGCTGCCTCCTCCCTTTTTCTTCATAAATGTATTTAACAGGAATGTGAAGTTTAAAGCAAAAGCTCTGGATGATTTAAGAAAATGTAAACACAGTAATTTCCCTTATTTGAAATAATATTGTAGGAGCCACTTAGGACAGACCACTCCCAGCTTGTCTTCCTTCTAGCAGCTGTCTATGACCAAAACGACCGAAGTCACTGATGCTCTCCCACCAGGGCCAAAGAATGTTTATTTGTTCAGGAACTGCTGGGGACAAACAACCCATACAGCCTTTTTTCTTGGAATTTTACTTTCTGTCAGGCCTATGACATCCATTGCATCTTCTGTGTAAGTAACCATCTGGTTTCCTATTAGGGTGCTTGCTGCCGGCCTCTCCCCACCTTGGCCTCACGGTTAAGGACTTTGGGGCCTGATGGATGCTGGGTGGAATCAGGGCCCCTGCTGCTTACTAGTTGTGTGGACTTGTGCAAATGGTATAAGCCATGTAGGTTTCTTCTCTTTATTTACATAAGGGTCCAAGAGACCCTGGGGCAGGTGGCAGGGAAGCACCTGCAACCTAGCTCGTCCAGACTGAGATCTGCTATAAGGATGACACACACATGGGTTGGAAGACTCAGTGTGGAAACAGGAAAGTACAATATCTCATTAACAATTTTTTTATACAGGCTACATATTGATCTGATTACATTTTGGGTATACTGGGTTAAGTACAATATATGATCACACTTAATTTCGATTGATTCTTTTTAAAATGTGATTTCTAGAAAAATTAAAATCACTGGCGTGGATCACATTTAATTTCTTTGGGTAAGGGCAGCAGTGGAATATTCCATTCTTAAATAGCAAGCTCATTCTTTGAGACCTGCCTTCCCAAGAGGTCACAGGGTTCAGCATCCAGGGGCCACTTTAGGAAACAGTCCAACCTCTAAATCTACAAATGGGGTAACTAAGACCTAATAAGAGGTTCACTCCTGGGACAAAATTCACACTCTGGAATCAGAACCGTGTTCCTGTCCCTTCTCCTACAGTCTTTCTTTTATCCCAAGTGAAAACCATCCATTCATTTAAACCTCTTCACAATAGTAGTTAGAGAGAGTTCATAGTCCTGCTCACAGTTCAGTTTGCCAATGACCTTCCCATCCCAATGCAAACACAACGTTCAAGATACAGTCTCACCAGTCTTAACTCACTGGTGAGAACACTGGCCCATGACTATTCAAACAATATGTAAGAGGCTGATCAAACCAAGGAGCCTGCCCTCCCTGAATGAGGAGGAAATAATAAAGCAAAAAAGAAATACAACAGGGAGTTTACTCATCCCAGCTGTGCACAAGCCTCATCGTCAATATGTCGACCCACATGGAGCAGATAATTTGGGTTGGCCTTTTGCGTTTGCTCATTCCACTCACAGGGTGCCTGAGATTACACTCTGAGCAGTAGTGGCATTCCCCCTTGTCATATACCTGGCATTTTAATAATACCATTACAGATTTTTATCATCAGACTTCAAACATCACCTTAGCCATCTCAGTGCCTGTGCCAATTTGGACAAAAACAAGGAAATCTTTCAGTTGATAATGGATGCTGATTCATGTGACAGGAAAAAAATTCTCAAGAGGGGCCTCCCCGGTGGCTCAGCGGTTAAGTGCTGCGCTGTGGAGCTGTTGGCAGTGGCGACGCGAGTTCGAAGCCCGGCTGGGGAGAATCCCACATGGCCTGGCAGACCTCTCCTGCCTTGCCCACTGCTCCCCTCAGCAGTGTATTTCTGATCTGCCTGTTCTGCTCCCCTCTCTGTCTCTGGCGAACCCTCTCGCCGCCCCACGCCTCTGGCCTGTACCCCAGCTTGTATGTATAAATAAAAAATAAATCTTAAAAAAAAAATTCTCAAGAGATGACAACTTAAGCACTCAGGCAGCTAAGTCATGATTAAAATCCACAAATATTAACTTCTATTTAAACACACATGCTTTTGTAGGAAAGCGGTTTTAATAAAGGCCACAAGAATCACATATTATAAGCTGAATCATAAGTTGTAATAAAAGATCTGCAATTGCTTGCTCTTTTTAATACCATGCATGGCAGTACTGACACATAGCAGTGGCCAAAATTAAGGTTTCCTAATGTATAAATACACAGAAAGGAAACAGACATGACAAGTTTCTTCCTATTCAAATATGTGCTCCATATCTCTTCTATCAGGCATTCCTTCTCCTTAACCTGGGAAGATGCCCAGCACCGGTTATGCAATAGCTGATCTCTATCATTCTCCCTCTTTATTCTCAGATTCCTGAGAATAGATAGAGCAATGGCCTTGCCCTCAACGAGTCGTAAAAATTTGCTGTATCAAGAGTGTAGCTGCTGGAAGATCATCTGCATTTGAATCTCTGCTCCATTTCCCTGCTGTACTACGCAGGAATTGTGTGAGTGTGAGTGTGAGTGTGTATGTGTGTGGGTGTGTGCGCTCTGCACCTAGTTTCCTCATATATAAAATTTGCTTATTAATCCCTACTCTTGGAGTTGTTAAGAGTATTACATGACATACTATACATACATGTTGCTATATTACATATTTGTTTTTATCTTTATCTGTTATAGGATAGTCCCTGGCACATGGTAACCACTATACAGAAGTTTACCATTAGTATTACCTCCATCCTCATCTAATTAGTAAGAATTAGGAAAATAGCAAGGTATTAAAATTGCAAGCATGAACAATGCCTTAAATTTTGCTATTGGAAGGGCCTCCATGAAGATGAGTCACTGGGACACTATTGATATTATAATTAATCAATAAAGAGGAATTTCTGAAAGCTAAAAACACAATCTATTAAAATAAAGAAGGAACATAACTTTTTAAAAGAGAAAGTCAGATATTTTTATGTCCCAGATGCTCTGCTGTCTAAATGATTGCCCATGTCATAGTCACTTCTAAAAGGCAACTCTGATTTTAGTTAAGTTTGACTCTCTAATGAAGAGTCTCAAGAACAGTGTTGTATGAGTTAGGGATTTGTTTTATTGGCTTTGAAAAAAGTCATTACTGTAAGAATTTTCAAATCAATATTTCAAAGTGTGTTTTAATGGAACACCAAATGAGGTAAGACTTAGGAATTTAAAATATGTAGTGACTACTTGCTTCTTATAATTTTAGATTTTAATTTCCTCACCTCAAAGATAAAGATTCAGACTGGATGGTTTTTAAGATCAAAGACATATTTTGTAATTATCTGCTACTATCAGAAATTTTCAAATATATACTTAAGGTACAATGAATTTGGGAGTAAGTTTTTTCTACATGATGGAGCAAACTCTATTCTCTTTCGGGCAACACTCAAATTCTGCTTTCAGGGAAATTCTGCTTTCTGACTACTTGGTCAGTCTGCATTGCAAGTTGTTATCCACATTGATGACTGGGCCGCTTTAGTGAAGGGTTCTGACAATAGTAAGATCTCAAAGAAGGCTCAGAAGAGGTTTCCTAGATTCCAGAGGTCTATGAAAGCAGCAAGTTATCAAAGCTATAAAACACAGGCCAATAGCCTTTTTTATTCATAAATGTAAAGCTGATGACAAGGAATTGCAAGAGACCTCAAGCGGTCAAAAGAATGATGAAAAAAGCCAGTTGGAAGACTTATACTTTCTGATTTCAAAACTTACTACAAAAGTACAGGGATCAATGAAGTGTGCTACACGTCTAAGGATGGACATGTAGACCAATGGGCTAGAATTTAGTTAGTTTGTTTTTGACATTAGTGCCTGGACCAGTCAATGAAGGGAAAATAGTTTATGAAATGGTGGTGGGACAACTGGACATCTACATACAAAAGAGTGATGCTGGACCCCTTTCCTTACACCTTTCCCAAGAACCTGCTTAAAAGGAATCAGACCTAAACATAAAGGCAAAAACTACAGAACTCTTAGAAGATATGTAAATCTTCATGGCCTTGGATTAAGCAATGAATTCTTAAATATGACACAAAAAGCAAAAGCAACAACAACAAAAAGGCAAACTGGATTTCATCAAGTTAAAAAAAATTTGATCAGAAAAGATTACCAAGCGAATAAAAGACACCCCCAGGAAAGGGTGGAAAATATTTACAAATCTGATGGGGGTCTAGTCTCCAAAATATATAAAGAACTCTTGCAACTCTGGAACAAAAAGACAACCCAATTAAAAACAGGCAAAGAATAGCCATTTCTGTAACAATAGACAAATGGATGGGAAGAAAAGATGCTCAGCATTATTAATCACTAGGGAAATGCAAATCAAAATCACAATTAGATACTTTATGCTCACTATCATGGTTGTCAGAAAAGAACAAAGCAGAAAATAAGTGTTGAAGATGCAGAAAAATCGAAACTCATACTTTGTTCATGGGACCATAAAGTGGTGCAGTCACTGGGAAAAATTTTTAACAGTTCCTCAAAAAGCTAAACATACATTACCACATGATCCAGCAATTCTATGTATAGACACATTTTGCGGGATGCCCCTTCTATGAGATATCAGGAATAGACAAGTCCCAAGAGACAGCAGAATTAGTGCTACTCCAGGAACTGGAGTGCAGGATCTGGAAAGATACTGCAGGGGGAATAAAGGAGTGACTGTTTAATGGGCACAGGGTTTACTTTTGGGGTGATGGAGATGTCCTGAAAGTAAATAGCAGTGATGGATGCACTGAATTCTGAATGTACTAAGTACCACTGAATTGTAACTTAAAGTATTAAAATGCTAAATTTTGTGTAATGTGCATTTTATCATAATAAAAAAATAAAACCACTGGCTGGCTCTACTTACTACAGTCACTGAATGAACAGACAGTGTTAGTTTCCAGCACACAGCAGGGAGCTGGGAGAGAGCCACACAGGGCTGAGGCAAGGGGGCAATGCACCAGGTTACCCCAGCAACACACATGGCCGTAAAACACGCCTGACTTTTAGTTTAGCTTTTAAAATGTGAATTTCAAAAATCTGCTGTGCCATGGAGACTCGTATTCAGAAATGAGTATAAATATAAAATCAGATTATTTGATATTTTAGACTATTTAAATTGTGATTTTCATTCATTAAAAAGGACATTTGAGTTGGCTGCATTTGGGAAATGGTGTACAAATGACAAAATGAATCATGAAAATAATTTCTTCCCATTATTTCTAAAAACAAAGTTTATGAGACTACAGGATAGCTGGTCTAATTTAATTTCCACACAATCTGTATTTCCAGTTACCTTTATAATTGGCACTTACTCCAAGAATCCAGGGAGCAGATGCTACAATTTTCCCCTTTTCTCTGTTGCCCTGAGCTGCTTCTCTGCAAATTCAATCTGATTTAGTAATCAGTAATCTCATGGAACTGCCCTTAACTCTACTGAGGCTGAGTCCTCTGTCTTACAGTTGAGAGGTGCCCTCTGCTGTCAGTCGTCAGAAGCCTGGAAGGCAAGGGCCCAGTGATAACTAGCTCCTCACAGCACCCCCAGCATCAAGCCCAGTGCCATGGACACGGAGCAGGGATTCAAATATTGGTTACATGAATTAATGGAGCCCTAGATGATCTGAAGACAAAACAACAGGGCCTATCAGAAGCAGCTAATAGCACAACATAGTAAGTTTTCCCTCTCCTCAACATTAGAACTCAGGACATGTAGCTTTAGATTTGTTCAAATATGTCTGTTTCTTTTGGTCCCTATTTCCACTTCCATTCTCCACCTCAGCCCAATATACAACTGTTCTAAAGTGCTCACACACATCTCTTTGTTTATATAAGTTCTTAAAAACTGTATTGCTGGGTGAGCACTTGGTTTTGGTGTAGGCACTTTAATCTTATTATGGATCACATGTAAAGGACTGTTGGAATATCCACAAGTCTTGATGAAAAAAATACAGCATTGATTACAAGTGTTAATGGGTCCACTGAAATCTCTGGGGACAGAAAGAAGGAGATAAATAATGTCAAGGCTGGAAAACATACCTAGGTTTTGATGAGAGAAGGCTGAGAAATCAAATGACATCACTCTCCTGTCATGTGTGCAACACTAATAGTAACATTTTCAGCCAGGAATTAAATTTGGCTCAGTGTATTTCCTCACTAATCTTTTAGCACTCTGAAACAGCTCTTTCCTTTATTTCTTAAAGGAAAGGGACTCAATTTCCACAAATTACAGTTGACCCTTGAACAACTTGAGGGTTAGGGGGTTAGGAGACCTAACCTGTACCTGTACAATGAAAATCTGAGTATATCTTATAGTTTTTGGCTCTGTACACTTGGTTCCATGCCCAGGAGCCAATCTACCTACATCCCACAGAGGTTGAATCTGTGAACGTGGCACCCATGAACAGAACAAAATCCACGTAGAAGTGAACAGACACAGCTCAAACCCGTCTTGTTCAAGGGCCAACCAAACCACAAAACTTAAAACAGTTTTAAACTATCATAATAATTAGTTCCTTCTTACACTCTAAGAGTTTATTCTTTGTTTGGTTTAGATGTTTAATGGCTGAACATAATGTATTTTAATATCAGATCTTTTAAAATGAGTTCTTTGGAGATTTAGCCTTATTTGAATTTACATGGCTTATGATGCATAACTGGAGACAAGTGCTTTTTAAGGCCCAAACTTACTTTATCAAGAGGCTTTGGCCGTCTATCGCCTCGCCATCCCCCACATCATACTTGCTGGTCAAGTAAAGAGAAATCTCAGTCTTTGAGAGCTGACTTAGTGTATTAGTCTTGTTAGGGTCATTGGGGTCAATGGCTCCTTCCCCTGGAGAAAAGAAACATTGTCATTCTTCCAATTCATCCACAGTGATGGTGGCATAAGACAAAGATCAGGTTCTGTGTGGAAGACAGGTGTGGGCATTGGAAAGAAGATCATGGTATTCATAAAGGAAGTCGCAGTCCAATATAGTGCTTAAAGTGCCTTTTAAAATCATTGATTGAAACATTATAAAATAACAAGGGAAGATATTCAAAATATGAAAAATTTATACGGCATAGATTAACAAATATTTTTTGAGTGTCTAGAGCTAACCTTCAAGAACATCAAATTGATTTACATTCTTGGACACTATAAATTACAAAACCCTTAATGCAGGAAAGGGCTAGTGTAGTTATTAAGTATTAACTTTCCCTCTTAAATATTAAATTTAACTTAAGTATTAAATTTCCCTCCAAATGGTGATTTGCTAGGAAAGCCAAACAACAAAATGCAAACTAGAGGACAGGAGAAGGAAGAAGTTCTTACCAAGAAATGATTCCACGCTGGGTACATCTCCCAACAATTCCAGCAGTTCATTCAGTAAGTCCTGTTTGTCAGGGGCAATGGCATCCTGGTGTTCCAACAGGAGCTTTGTATACAAAGAAAAACACAGACGATTAAGTTCTCAACTGCTATATATTTACATAGTTCATTTTCTAGTTTTGCAAAATTTTTTCAGTATCATTTGAATCTTTTTTTAAAAAAAGATTTATTTAGGCATACAAGAGCTGGGGTGTAGGCCAGAGGTGGGGGTGGTGGTAAGAGGATTCACCAGAGACAGAGTGGGGAGCAGAACAGGTGGATTGACTGAAACACACTGCTGAGGGGAGCAGTGGGCAAGAGAGCTGAGGTCTGCTGTGCCATGTGGGAAGCTCCCTGGCCAGAGATCGAACTCGTGCTGCAGTGGCTGCCAACAGCTTTATAGTGCTGAGACTTAACCCCTTGCACCACCAGGGAGGCCCTCATTGAATATTAAATACGTGTGTGACATTTATTGAAATTTGAGACCATGGAGAGACCATCTTTATTTTATCTTGGACATGAAATGTGTCCTAAATGAGTGTCATAAACGGTCATGCAGCAAGATCTCACAAGACATGCCCAGGGCCACCCTTCTACCATCTATCCCGTGTTCTCCACCTTTATTGAAAAAGACCAAGTTGGAGGGAAAAAAAAAATCTAAAAAGAGGAATCAGTCTTTTGGCTAGCCCTTTGTAGCAAAGAGAAGGACAGTTCTCTATCTCCTCAGGTAAAAATCAGGCAGTTACCACTATTAGATGCCAAACATCTGTTTGGCACTGAACAACTTTCATGGGTAGTGAATGGCAGAAATGTACGTATGGTTCTCCTTGGTCTGAGACATGGGTGCACCAGGTGCTTCCTTCTTCCACCAAAAAGGATCAAAGGTTAGTAACACTGCTGGGGTGCTCTGCCAGATCTTAGAGAAAACATTAACTCTTGAGGAACAGCAGCTTTGAGGGGGAACCATGAAAGACAACACATCTGTTTCTGTTTGCTTTTAGAATTAAAACAATATTTCCAAAGTATGGAACTGGTACCCCTGGTGACAGGAAATATAATTTTACCCGTTTTGAGTAACTATCTTATAACTCTGAATCATAATGACCAAATTAGAATTTTGTATTTTCAATCTTTTTGTCAACACCTTTGAAAATACAGCTCATTTACCATCATTTAAAATGATGTAATGGTTTTTAGGACATTCTAAAAATTGTGCAACCATCACCACTATGTAATTTCAGAAAATTTTCATCAACCTGTCTGCCTGTGCCCATTAGCAGTCACTTCCATTAATCCCTCCTTCTAGCTTCTGGAATACATGAATCTACTTTCTATTTTTATAGATTTGGGTATTCTGGATGCTTCATATGAATGAAATCACACATGGACTTTGTGACATCTTCTTTGACTTAGCATGATGTTTTCAAGGTTTGTCCACATTGTAGCAGGTATCAGTACTTCATTCCTTTTTGTTGTCGAATAATATTCCATGCCATGGATATACCACATATGATTCATTCATCTATTGATGAACATTTGTTTCTACCTTTTGGTTATTATTATTATTTTTTAATATATATTTTTATTGTTATTTATGTCTTTTACATTTTGTATTCCCCTTGGGTAGCTCACCACCAATTCACCCGTGATCCATCTCCATGGTCCCTTGTGTTCTAAATGACGCTATGATCATTCGAGCACAAAAAAGTTTTAATTTCTCTGGCATGGAATTGTTTTATCATATGTTAACTCTGTATTTGATACTTAGGAATTACCAGTTGATTTACAAAATAGCTGTGCCTGTGTCTGCCTGTGAGGACACTGCCTCGCTTGAGACAGTAATCAGGAATGTCTTCTCCTCAATCACATTACTCCCACGTTATTATATTTCCTTCCAACTTAAAACAGCAAAAAAATCCCAGTGGGTCACAAGCTATGTTTCCCAGAAGTGGATAAATTCTGTTTTCAATTCTCGTTAACAAAAGAAACAGACCATTTCTCCTTAAAGAGTAACAGTCTAAATGAATACAATACCGCTTTTCCTCTGCTGTCCTTGGCACAGAATCTCTCATTATAAAAAAGAACTCCTCATCACTTTTCCTGCATAAGGATACTGCCCCCAGCAAATGTGCAGCCAACTTGAGGGTTTTTGTGATATGGGTACTCTGCCATAAAAAGAGACAGATGGGTCGTTGCTCAACTATAAATCAGTCTACATGCTCAACAGAAAACTTTTTTTGCAAATGGTGCATTGCTGGTTGTGAGTGGTTCTTTGTGGTTGTAAGTGTTTAAAAGAAACAAGTATAACCTCTTCACTTAACCCACTCTTTCAGCCCATCATCCAGAACTGCCTTTGCTCAGGGCCGCCCACAGGATTTATTGGTTATTATTGCTTGTTACAAATGTCAAGGAGGTTCCTTGTTGCGACTCCAACAAAGGGAAATCAAAAGCAATCCAATTTTTCTTCCAAACCCACATTCAAACTTTTGTTTCTTAGAAGAGCTTATTAATAGACTGAAATTCTAAACCATTTCCCCTCATGAGTACACCTGGTTTGATGGGGATGTGTCAGGATTTTTGAGAGATGTTTTGTCATGTTTACCCCCGTTGCTGTGCATATAACCTGAAGATGGGCCAACCTTAACTAGGGCTTCCAGACCTTGCGCATGTAACTGGATCAGCTAGGATCTTGTCAGATGCAGGTGCTGACCTGCGAGGTCTGGTGTGCATTTCTGTCATGTCCATGGGACTTTACTTTGTACCAGGGGCCAACACTATTCTTGATAGGCTTACCTTTTAAAATTCTAATTTTTTCAGAAAATAATTTCTATTTGGTCTTTTAAAAAAAAAAAAAAAACCTATTTGGTCTTAAAAAAACCAAAAACCAAACAAAAAACTTCTTGATGCTTAGACTCTCTTTTCACTTGAGTAGCCATCTAAGGTTTCCTAATACCAAGTAAGCTGCCTTGCCCCCAGGGGTTCAAAACAGGCTAGTGGCAGATGGCGATGACGTTTACATTTCAACCAGATGAAGACGACTGTGAAATGAGGGTTTCAAGAACAATAGAAATGATTCTATGCAGGTCGGTATTGGTGGGTGGGGGTGTCTTCTTCCTCTCCCTAACTTCAGGCAGACTGTTTATTCCCTTTTCCTTCATGTCCAAGCATTAGAATAGAGAGAGAATTACTGCAAACGCTAAGAGAATGCTTGAAAAGGGAAAGGAAGGGGGTCTCCCTGGTGGTCTAGGGGTTAAGTCTCAGGGCAATGGCTTGAGATCGATCCTGACCAGGGAGCTGACCTACATACAGTGCAGCAGACTCTTCAGTGTCATCCCCTGCTCCCCTCAGAAGTATATTTCAGTAAATCTGCCTGTTCTGCTCCCCACTCTGGCTCTAGTGAATCCTCTCGCCCCCTGTCCTCTGGCCTATACCTTCTCCTACGCAAAAATAAATAAATAAAATCTTTTTTATTTCTTTTTTTTTTATTGTTATTTATGTCTTTTACATTTTGTATTCCCCTTGGGCAGCCCACCACCAATTCACCCGTGATCCATCAATAAAATCTTTTTTAAAAGCAGGGGGAGAGAGGGGAGGAAAAGAAGTCTATAGGGGCTAGGGGCATCTGGCCTTGGTGAGTGGGGAGAAAATCAGAATTAACCTCTGCTCCGGACTTAAACTACATATTCACTTTGTAAACAGATTGTATACATGGTAAACTGTCTTTGTTTGGGAAAAGGAATTTCATTAATGTATAAGAGCCAGGGGATAAATTATCAAAGGTTTTTCATGATTAAGAATTTGAGCATTAGCACATGTTTATAGTAGCTCTGCAGAGACCACATACTTTTAAGATAACAGGGTCAACGGTGGTCCTTTGCCAACACCCTTCCCCAACCCCACTTACTGAATGTGTGCTGATGATTTCTTCAATTGAGATATAGATGACTGGTTTGCTGACCATCACCACATCTGTGTATTTGTCCATATTGAACTTTTCTTCTGGCTCAGGGACATTGCATGCTTCTTTGAAATATTTCCTAACAAAGACAAAAACAGTCAAATCTGTGAACTAAGCTGCTTCACTGGAATAGTGAGGAAATACTGAATGATGACTAGTGCTTTGTTCTCCACCCCAAACCTCAAGGGGAGTTGTTACAGACTCTTCCAGGCTGGCTTCTGGTTCTGGGAGCCGAGGCCATGTTTCTGGCTGTTGCACCAGCTCTTCTGACAGGAATAGAGAGAGCAGTAAGGGCCTGAAGCCCTGTGAGTGAGTCACCGTAATCAAATTACAGCTGGTCATTTTAAAAAAAGTTACTTTTTCAAATGACCCCAGAAATTTAAATGAACATATCAAGATATTTCTTGATTTAAAAGTCATGTCTTTCTAGAGAAAATAAACCAAAAAATAGTTCATCAAATTTGTAGCTTTAAATGGCACACATTCCTGAGTCTGCAACCCCCTCATAACCCTTCAAAGTTTCTTTTACCAATTCCACAAAAACTTGAGTCAAGCCTACTTTATTCTCAGTTGATCCAAACAACAGTGGCTGGCTAATGAAAGGATTGTTAAGTCTAGACACACAAACATATTGTCCAGTAACTGTCCCTCCGGTACCCAGACTTAAAAAGTCTGCTAGTTTGAACTACAGCAAATTTAGACAAAGAGATGAAGAAAACCCAGAGGTGTTATGACCATGGTTTAGAAGTGATCCTGTGCACAGGTAGAATAGTTGTTTTATTCTACAAAGTTGTAGATGTTTCATATGCCTGAAGTCACCTTTGGTGCAGTTCTGAGGCTCATATTCCAGAAATGACCGATGCCTTCCCTGCTGAAGGCTGGGAAGAGTAAAGGGAGGTCTTGCTGGGGGGTGGGGGGGCCTAAGGGGCGTGGGCAATGTGTCAGCTGGTCATCCTGAATTTTTGCCTAGTTTTTTATTAGTGTTTGAGGAACAGAAAGAATAAATATGACTGTAAGAGGGAAAAAAGAGAATTTATGAGGCAGTGAGAGGAGACTTTTGGTTTTAACTTTTAAATAAGGAAGAGTTGGAATCACAGATTGGTAGTAATTATCTGAAGAAAAAAGGAAGTAGAGCGAAGCTCTAATAGCAGATAAGGGTCTGCAGGAAACAGACATTATGTTTTTAGCCAGCAAGAGGAACTAAAATTAGCAGCCTGAATCAAAACTTTCTGGAGTTTTGGGAAAACTGGGGGGTTTTTCTCACAAGAAGCCACCAATTCTAAATAGAGATTAATGATCATGAGCCACCTTTGTCTGCAGATAAGTCATTAATTCAGAGGAAAACTAAAGAATAGGAAATTATAATTTCCCAAGTGAGGAGTGAAAGAGGCCACATTTACATCATTTACATCACACTTTCATGACCTACGAAGGGAATCACAGACAAGAAGAAAAAAGAATGGCAAGATAAATGTGCTTGCTGAGAGAGCTCCAGGTTGAGCAAATCTTCCTACTGGATCACTCCTTTCATGTCCCAGGGTGATTAGTGATCTGACTGGAAACACAAAGAAACTCAGTTGACTTAATTAAGTCTTACATGTAAAATTGAGAGGCTAGAGGATAAAACAGAGGTATAGATAGAACACACAAACTTAACAAATATAAAAATTGGATTTTCCCAAGCTTTCATAACCAAAGACAAAGTTTCCACTGTTTCATGCAGATAAAGCAAATTTTTCCTAAATGGACAAGTTCTTAAACAAAACACTTTTCTTAGGTTCAACAAAGCAGAAATCAACTACTTTGATATTTTAATTCTAACTACTGTAAGTCTGTAGCATATTAGAAAGAATAAACATTTTGTTTAGTTAACAGCAGAAACTGTCTTTTGGGGATGATTCAATGCAACAGGGGTGCTGGGGGCAGGAAAGTGTGGGTGGCGGACAGTAGATGGCAATAGCCCAGTCTGCCTGCCTCTCCCCTCTTTCCCACAGTGCCCCCCTAGAGGGAATGCAGGCAGCCCTGAGGCGCCTATCCTCTACTGCCAACTCCAGTTTGGGCTACAGAACACACATTACAGGTTTCTTTTGTGCCCTGAAAGTAGAATGTTCCTATTTGGTATGATTTGGTGGGCTATTTTTGGGATCTTAGAATACTGTTACCATTAAATTACATGGAAAAATTTGGGGGTGTTCCCAGATGTCAAAAATAACCTACCACATCATACCAAATAGGAATGTTCTACTTTAGGAGAGCAGGGGAAACCTGTATTCATGTCTGCAATCTTGCAAGTTTCTCCAGAAGTAATGAGTCCTCTCACCTGAACTCCTGATACGTCTCTGTTAAATAATTGTTCATGGATGAGAGATGCTCGTTTTCTCCTTCAAACAGCTTGTTGGAGGCTGCGTGCTGAAGAACCTTGGCCACCGATCCCAAGTTTCTCCTTTGGTCAGAAGTTATCTGACCTCCGGCTGTCATGTCGATGATGTCAAAGCCGTCTGGTGCCACGATGGCGGGGTTCATGTACCGGTAGTAAAGGAGGTTTCCAACAATCTGGGGTGATACACAAGCAGAGACTATGTTTAAGAAAGAAAACTAAAAGAGTTTTAGATTTGGTTTATTGAAATAAATATTCATTTACATTTTCCATGAAAGCAGATTACTTCATATGAACCTTAACGAGGAGTTAAAGGTGGTGAATGCAATCACACCTTACGAATGTAGTTAACAAAATTATTTTTGTTGAAAAATATGCTTATTGCTCCCAAATGCTCTAATATAATGCATAAAATTTCCAAATTAACTTCAGCATAATCAAGAATAGTAAATATTGACTGGCAGTTACTAATACTCATTAGAAATAGATGACTAACAGATTAGAAATCATTGCATGTGGGGAAAATCTTAGGAAATGGTATGTTGGTAATTTTGACTCAGACCCCCAAGAGAAGCTATGATGAGATTACCCTTGAAAATCTACCTTTAATAGCTCATCTTCTGTTGCATCTGGAAATTTCTCATGGATCGAATTCTTCAGTACTTTGGCTACATACCTCAATCCATAACTACATGTAAAACAGATGACAAAAGAAAATAATGGAAAAGGCTAAGTGGAGAAGGATACAACAATTGTTCCAATCAACTAAAGCTGAGCAGTTCTCCTACAAATGAAACATAAAATGAGATGGTGACAGAATCACATGACTTTCACTGATCATAATTGAGTACTGTTTTGTGTTCCAGCTTTAGAGAACAATTAAATCCAAATGCAGGCAAACTTTTAAAGGTGTAAACACAGTATGAGGGAGACTCCCTATCTTTACTACAGGAATTTTACACAGTATTTCAAGAGCTTTCCACAAAGAATGTTAAAGTTGCTACTTATACACAACTTACGGCAGTAGATCAAGGGAAGAAATGATAGAATTCAGAACTTTGTCGGTGACCCTTCTCAGATTCTCAATGGACGCTTCCAACTTATTTTTCACTTCTGGGTATGTCAGTGCTTGTTCTGTGGTCACATCATAAGGCAGCTTGCTGAAAACACAAAAATGACTTTTGATTAATTGGAAGATTAGGAGCAAGCATTTTATTCTTCCTGAGTTGGTTCTACAGTCAAGTTTTGGCCCACTGGAAGGGCATGGAGCCAGGGAATGGACAGTCACAAGCTTCTGGATGGACAGGAGGTCTTTGATCAGCTTCTCGATCTCCTGACAGGCGTTGGCATTGGCGATTTCACTGAGTTCCAACCAGATCTTTTTGCTACTGCAGAGGGCACTCCAGGCGCGCCCCTTCTTAAACCTGCATGTGATCATTCACGGCTATGTCCACAGTGCCGACAGGAGAAAACAGTCCAAAATGTTTTGAATTTCCCCAACAGTTTGTCATTATAAACCATGTTTCCACAACCACCACACAGTTCTCTTGAAACAACTTAATTATTTCCTAAGATGTTGCAGGAAATATAAACCGGGGATTGCTTGGATTTACAAACCTAGAATAAGTCAATCTTTCCTGGTTTGTTAATGCTTAGATGATAAAGTTACTTACTTGGTAACTATAAAACAAATATTAGGTAGAGAAAGTGCATGACATTTCTAGATCTAGGTTTAAAAACACACAAAGAATAACTGAGGGAGAGAATTATAGAAGATGTGATTTGGGGATCGGTTGATACTGAAATATAAAAATAGCAAGATGAGAAGAGTCCAAGATTGTGACCTGCATGGATATATTAAAGGGAGGTAACATCTTGGATTGAAAACTGACTTTGTACAGTAAATTCTGTTTTCTTACCACAGCTTAATAGACCTTAAGGTAAAATATAAACATCCAGGTAAAAATCATGACAAAACATGATCGAAAACCAACATCTCCCTGGCTTTGTTACCTGGCCTCTCCAGTCTGTGTTTCCAGCTGGTTCACCCAGGCTTTGTACACATCTACGGGGCTCGTGTTGATGATCAGGGACGTGTCGTCGATGATCTCCTTCACCACCGGAGCCAGGAGCTGGCGCAGTGTGTTCTGCCCGCGGGCTCCTCTGTTGAAGCTGACGACCATCTTGATGACTGTTGGGTTTCCAGTAACTATGTCCTGGACCTGGTCCACCTTTGATCTAAAAACGCAAAATCAAATGGAATGCTCTGCTTCTCTGGATGGAGTTTGAGACAGTGCATATGGTTTCTGGTAGGCAAGAGGGGCTATAATTTTATGTGAAGCAAAGATAGTGTGATTTATTTAGAAGGAAGGAATCACTTGTGGATGAGTGTTTCATATTTGAGGAATTTAAGGGTCTGAAAATAACTTTTCAACTTTAATTCCAATCTCAAAGGCAGGTATGAGTTTAAGGTAGCCCACAATAATCTAATACTGGGTAACCTTGGATGTACTGTGCCCCCTCTCGTCAACAATTTCTTTTTTTATTTTTTAAAAAAGATTTATTTATTTATTTATGCATACAAGCTGGGGTACAGGCCAGAGGCAGGGGGAGGCGAGAGGGTTCACCAGAGACAGAGTGGGGAGAAGAACAGGCAGATCGACTGAAGTACACTGCTGCGGGGAGCAGCAGGTGAGGCAGGAGAGGTCTGCCGTGCCATGTGGGAATCTCCCCGGCCAGGTGTCGAACTCGTGTTGCTGCTGCCGACAGCTCCACAGCGCAGCACTTAATGGCTGTCCCACCAGGGAGGCCCTCTAGTCAGCAATTTAAAAAGTAACTTTCCATTTCTGCAAATACCACTCAAATTTATTACAATGCACTTCTAACTAAATCACATGGTTCTTTGTGACTTCTTATTACCAACTCTGTGACCTTCTTCCTTCAGTTCTGTGTAACAGCTCATACTCTGAGGCCTGACCACACCCTCACCCTTTAGGGTCTGCAGTACACTATTTTAGTCCTCATCATATCTACTGATTCCTTATGCTTGTTTTGCTGTTTTCTCTCACATTTTAATTTGGTTTTCTTTCACTTCTTTCTAGATGCTCTTCCCTCCATGCTCACTCACACACGCAGCTTCAATTACCATCTCTGTGGGCGCTATCCTTTCAATCTAATCCATCATCTCTTTCCTGGAAGTTAGCTATGAATTTTCAGCTTTCTGCTGCACATTTTCACCGACAAGCTATGACCTATAGCTTATATTCATATTAAAAATCTTTCATAATAAAAATCCAAGCAATCTTTTTCATTCTGATTTTCCTCATTTCTCTGACATGTATAGCTCTATTTCTTCCTGTTCATGCGGGCAGTGGACCAATCTTCCAAAAAAATCAATATGGTCATGACAATACCTTGCTTAGAAACCTTTCACAACACTCCCAGAAAACAAACAGAGCCTCAGCACTTGATCCTGTTCTCTGTGTCTCCCATGAGCTAGCGTAACCAGTCATTCCCGCTTCACCTCCTGGCGATTACTAATTAAGTCATGATTTAGTTGACTAATCTACACTCTCGCACTTTGGTCATGCTGTTTCTACCACCATGTGCTTTATTTCCTCTTTTCATCTCTTCATATAAAAACTGGATGCATTCTTTAAGGTTTTGGTTCAACTAGCTCCTCTTCCATAAAATCTTAATCAACAACTTACTTGGAACATTTCTTTTCATCCCTGGATCTGTTATACTGTACATGTCATTAACTTAGTACTTACCTCCACTGTACAACATTATTTTCATGAATCCTGTTTCTCACACTGGCTTATAGACACCCTGAGGGCAGAGACGCTGGCTTTAGGAAATCCCTAAGAACTAGCAAAGCTTCAGGTATCAAGAAATCAAGAGACAATTAAGGTTCACCGAGTTGGCAAGGGCATTTTTAATGATGTTTTTGGCTCATCCCTTATAGCTACCTATACATTTTTTACATGAACTAAATCATAAAATAAATTAACAAAAAGCAGCTTAAATGCCAGTAAGAAGGGAAGATTATTTAGCAGACTGTTATCCTCATTCATTTATTTCTGAGTTTTAATTATGTTAAATTTTCTCACTGACTTTCAATAATCTTTTGATTTTCAGTTATTGTACACTTAAAAAATCAAAAGTTAATCTAACACTAGAAAAGATATCATTGGTAGGAGAAAGTTAAACCTGAATATAATATAATGATGTAGAAATTTTCTCAAAGAAGTTGATATATTTTAGTAAGTTTAAAATAGCTTACAAGAATAATTTTTGTTATTATAAATTGCAGATCGTCAACATTAGCAAAAAGAGCTATTCACTAGTATTTTTACAGATATATTTATATACGTACTGTATTTCTTCCTCCAGAGCAGTTTTGAAAAGCTTGAGGAGTAGATATTCTTCTCGCTGATTGGAAGCATAATTGTATAGAGTGAAAATAACAGTATCCATAAATTTAGTTGACTTATTCTGTGGCATCTGGAAAATCAGTTTAGCCAGGTATGTAGGATTGGTCTAAAAGGCAAGCAGGAAGAAGAAAAATAAAATACCCAAAAACATATGTTAATATATCAATCAGAGAAGTATTCAATTCCTTGCTTTTCAATGACTTGATACATATAAAGCATTCAGAAGGGTATTTGGCATATAGTAAGACTTCAAAAATTATCAACTATATAAATACAACATTATAGAAAGTTGTATTGGAAAGTTATGATAGGGTTTAAATGTTATATAGTACATTATATA
Source organism: Scalopus aquaticus (assembly GCA_004024925.1). Lineage (NCBI taxonomy): Eukaryota > Metazoa > Chordata > Mammalia > Eulipotyphla > Talpidae > Scalopus > Scalopus aquaticus. The sequence continues at coordinate 62,083 of PVIJ01003256.1, forward strand.
GTTAATGTAACATTATACTTACATTGTTAACTCCTCTGATCCACATATTAATATTTAATATAGAGACACAGAAAAGAGAGTCTTCTGGTATCCAAAAGTATTAAATAACTAAAAGGAAACTTAACAAAGAAGGTGAAGGACTTACATAATAAAAACTACAAGACATTGCTAAAAAAAACTAGAAGACACAAAGAAATGGAAAGATATTCCCTGCTCATGGATTCAAAGAATTAACAGTTAAAATGGCCATCTTACCCAAAGCAATACACAGAAAGAAATAGAATAAACATTATTGAAATTTACATGACATCACAAAAGACCCTGAACAGCTAAAGCAATCTTGACAAAAAAGAGGCTGAACAGTGCAACTACAGGCAGAGGATTCAAACTATACTACAAATCTATAGTAATCAAAACAGTATGGTATAGGAACAAAAAACAGACACCCATGCCAATGGAATAGAATTGAGGGTCTAGAAATAAACCCACACTTATATGGACGGTTTTTCTACAGCAAAGGAGTCAAGAGTATGTGATGTGGGAAGAGCATATGTGTGGGAAAACTGGACAGCCACATGTTAAAGAATGAACTAGATCTTTAGATCTTTATCTCATACCATATATAAAATTTAATGCAAAATCTATTGAAGACTTGGCTATGAGACCTGAAACCATAAAATGCATAGAAGAAACAGGCAAAACACAACAAGACACAGGCTTTGGGGACTGGAATCCAATGATAAGGGAAGCAAAAGTGAAAATAAACAAATGGAACTAAATCAGACTAAAAATCTTCTGCACAGAGAAAGAAACTACCATTAAAATACACCATACTGAATGGGAGAGAAAATATTTGCTCGTCATATATCTGAGAAGGGGGTTAATATCCAAGGTCTACAAAGAACTCATACAACTAAAAAAACTAAAAAAACCAAACCAAACCAAACCAAACCAAACCAAAAACACAATTGAAAAATGGGCAGAAGAACCAAACAGATACTTCTCTACAGAAGACATACACATGTCCAATAGGCACATGAAAAAATGCTCATAATCATTTATCAGGTAAATGTAAATCAAAACCACAATGAGATACCATCTCACACCTGTGAGGATGGCCCATAGGACCAGAAAAAAAAAGTGTTGTTGAGGATTTGCAGAGAAAGGAACCCTTGTACACTGTTGGTAGGAATGTAAACTGATCAAACCCCTATGGAAACAGTATGGAGGTATTTAAAAATATTAAAAATAAATATGCTATAATGGTCTACAAATTTGACTCCCAGGTATCTACACAAATAGTCCAAAAACATTAATGCAAAGGGTTATAAGTTCATTGCAGCACTATTTACAATAGCCAAGCTATGGAAGCAACCCAAGTGTCTAACAACAGAGGAGTGGTTTAAGAAGATTGAGTATATTTACACAGTGAAATACCACTCAGATATATATACATCATACATCTGAGAAGGGGGTTAATATCCAAGGTCTACAAAGAACTCATTCAACTCAAAAAACCAAACCAAACCAAACAAAAAACACAATTAAAAAAAATATATATAGGGCCTCCCTGGTGGCGCAGCGGTTAAGTGCTGGGCTGTGGAGCTGTCGGCAGCAGTGATGCGAGTTCGACGCCCAGCCGGGGAGAACCCCACATGCTGCTCCCCTCAGCAGTGTATTTCTGATCTGCCTGTTCTGCTCCCCACTCTGTCTCTGGTGAAGCCTCTCACCACTCCACACCTCTGGCCTGTACCCCCAAAAAAAAAAAAATATATATATATATAAGATGAACTCTTGTCATGGATGGAACTGGAGGGGATATGCTAGGTGAAACAAATTAGAAGGAGAAAGACAAATACCAGATGGCTTCATTCATTTATGTACTATAGACAAACAAAACAGTCAGGCAAAACTAAACCAAAAACAAACCCTAGAAATGTGACTAAAACTGAAGCTACCACTGGGGGAGGGAAGGGGGGAAAGCAAAAGTAGGAGGGAACCCAATGGGCTCTGGTGGAGGACTATGGTTGCCCTGATGTGGCTGTGGTGTTATAACATATCTCTGAAGAGGTGTCATCCTACATCTCTGAATCATATGCAGTATTGTAAATCAATGTTATCGCAATAAAAAATATATATATGTATAAAGAATCTGGCATCTTACAGACTGGCAAGAACAGACTTAGGATTCAGTTAAATGCACTTTCTGTGAAAGATTAATATATGAGTATTAGAAATATATCTGATATTGTGAGACTAGCGTGACCAAGGGAAGGGAGCACCTGGGGCAGTGGGGCAGTGGGCAGTGGGCAGTGGTGCTTATGAGGAGTGAGGAAGTAGGTATGAGGTAGGGATTATGAGGAGGGCCAGGAGAATTTCTGGGGAAATGTCAAACTTTCAAGAAAAAACACAATTTAAAATACGCACAGGGCCTCCCTGGTGGCGCAGCGGTTAAGCGCTGCGCTGTGGAGCTGTTGGCAGCAGCAACGTGAGTTCGACGCCCGGCTGGGGAGATTCCCACATGCGCGGCAGAATTCTCCTGCCTCACCCGCTGCTCCCCTCAGCGGTGTGTTTCCATCAATCTGCCTGTTCTGCTCCCCACTCTGTCTCTGGTGAACCCTCTTGCCACCCCACGCCTCAGGCCTGTACCCCAGCTTGTATGCATAAATAAATCTTTAAAAAAATAAAATATGCACAAAAGTTTTTAAAAACTGAAGGGAGCCTCAGTTGAGGATGGGGTCCACCAGAGGTAGCACCAATCTCCATGCGAATATGGTTTTTCTCCAGCAACTACACCAACCAGATGGAGATTAAAAAAGAAAAAATAGTTATTTCAGCTATAGAAGAAAATTTTACAGAGGAAGTTAATACTCCTGCTTTTCATCTTCCTTCTGATAAAAAAAAAATTTCCATCCACAGAAACTAGGATTCATCTAATATACATAAGCAGCCTGACTAAAGTTTTTAAGAAAATCCAAATTCTCATTTATTTTACTACTTAGATTTACTTTCAAGCTCTTGGTTGCTGAAATTTTATGACTGAACATCTCAGGACAGTGTTCTGGAGCTCTATAGTGATTCTTTTCCCACACTAAGTATATGGGATTATGAGAAAGCAAACTTACTCTACAGTTGAAGAAGCCCACCCACCATTCCTCTCACATGACCTAAAAACTTTGAATTTAGGCTTAGAGTAAAGAGACAGACCCAAAGCAAAACCTCTACTAGCTGATCTGCTGCTTGGCTAAGAATTCTTGCCAGGGCATAATCCAGATTATTTGCTTTTCTATAGTTGTCGCATTGATTTTGGGTTAGTAATGTCATCAAAGGAGAGAGAAGAAAGGGTAGGGGAAAAATATATGATTTTAAGAGACACTTCACATGGTTGTCCCCTGGAATGTCAGGCTTTGGATTTCTTGGGGGCTAAAACTTGGTGGAATTATTTTAAACATGTTTCTGTGCTTTCCAACACCTCCACCCCCAACCATCACACACGCTTTTATTAATGAGCCTCCACTTAATGACAGGGTAAACAACACAGATCTTAGGCCAATAGCTATATTTTCACTTTTCATATAAAACAAATTCCATTCTAAATCCAACACCAGGAAACTCCTAGGAAGCTACATATACTTGGAAATTTGTGGATGTCAAAAATGATTAATTTTAAAGATTAAATTTCCAGTTGGTGGATGATTATTCATCTAATTTATAGACCCTTCTTATTTAACACAAGTCTCCTTTCCAGCTGAAAAGGTAACTGGTGTTAAGCAGTGGATTCCATGGACAATTCTGTGTTAACATTCTTCCTTTATGATGTGACATGGTGGCCATCAGTGAAATTTGCACCCTTTGAAGAAAGTGTTCTCCAATTAATTATTCCCAGCAGAGGGAACTCTACCAAAATAAGCATCTGGTCTCTTGATGGGGGTTAGGTAACAAGTTTTCTGTACACCTAAAGCCAGTGATGTCCTCACACAGAGTTGGGCATCTCCAGGCTGTGAAGGATCCCTCCAAACTGCAGCGGAGCAGCACTCAGGGGCTCCAGTCTCACAAAAAAGAACTGCGGACCCACTTTTTGGAAAAGTTTTTCCTGTTGAAGGGGAGGTTTTGTTTATATCTGTCACTATTATTTATTCAGCTTCCTTTGGGACAAATTGTATGTGTGAGCAGGGTGGACAAGGCAAATCAGTGGTCAACAATAACTGGGCCACCAAATTCCAAGCACGACCAGTTAAACATATTAGTAATTTTTCCATTGCTTCCTGTGTGGGTGAGAACTATTTATTCAGGTCATAGCAATGACATGAAAGGAATGAAATAAAAAAGATATCCTGTTTCCCTAATCCCAATCCTCTGGTTCTTTCCCTAAAAGAAAAGCAGGCTTGTTCTGGTAAAGATCTGTTTTTCACAGTTACTTTAAGTTTTCTTGGTTGATAATATCACTTTATGTTATAGTTAGGTTTATACTATTTCTGCAGATAACTATTAAAATGTTATAAAGAGCCTGGGCTCTGAAGTCAAATTGCCTGGATCCCAACATCCCTGTATTACCATTTACTGGTAGGGTCTCTGTTTTCTCATCTGAACATGGGAACAACAACAACAACACAAAATTACTTTCTCGTGGTTTTCAAGGTTACAGCAAGAATTAAATAAGATGAGGTACACAAAGCATATAGAATTCACCTGGTACTTAGTAGATACTCAAAACATGACAGTCCTAACAGCTGCAGTATGGGGAAATATTCACTGTAAACCACAAACAGGGAACCAAGTATTTACCCAAAACTCACAGTGAAAGATCAATTGTTCTCACCTGTAAAAGATAAAACAGCTGCTGATATGTTTCTAGTGCTTTCCTCCTCTCTTTACTCAAACTCTTGATTCCCTGGTTGTCGGTATTATTCAGTATCTGCATTTCTCCACCTTTTTTCTTATTCAACTTCGTTCTGTGTGAGATTACATCCTAGAAAAAAATTTTTTAAATAAAATGACACCTTTTTACTCAGGTATTCTTTACCTTTTCCCTTTACATACACTCTGAACCACACACACAGTGGGAAAGTCTCATTTTTCCCACTTCCCTTAACAGATAACAAAGGAATAGAAAATATCAAGCAATTGAGGAACTCTACTTCACAGGTGAATTTGACTTTGTAATATTTGTTTTCTAGAGCTGAACTCATTTGTTCTTAACACCTTGTTTGCGGGTAATTTGCTACTACCAGTCAACGTAAAACGTATAAATACATTTCCCGCATACAATTTAAAATATTTTTGTAAGCAAAACATTATTCCCATATTACTATTCCTATAAGAAAGGATCACCACTTTCTTTAAGCCACATAGCTGGTGAGTAATAACACATTGTTTGCGGGTAGTTTGCTACTACCAGTCAACGTAAAACATATAAATACGTTTCCCTCATACAATGTGTTAGAGGTAATGGAAGTGTCAAGACAATTGATCGGGAGATAAAGAGTTTTTAACAAATGATGCTGGAACAATTGGATGTCCACATTCAAAAGAAACCCCTACCCTCATATTATAAACAAAAATTGGCTTAAAGGGATCAAGGAATTAAATGTAAGAGCTAAAACTGTAAATTTCTTGAAAAAAAAATGTAGGCATAAATCTTTAGAGCCCAAGACTGGACAATTTTTTCTCAGATATGACACCACACCAAAAGTGCTAACAACAACAGAATAAACAGGTGAATTGGACTTCATAAAAGTGAACATCTTCATGTTTCATAAGATACTATAAAGAAAGTAGAAAGCTGGGGCTTCCCTGGTGGTGCAAGGGCTTAAGTCTCAGCACTATGAAACTATCTGTGGCACGAGTTCGATCCCTAGGGAGGGAGCTAACCCACATGGCGCAGCAGATCTTTCCTGTCTCCCCTGCTGCTCCCCTCAGCAGTGTATTTCAGTTGATCTGCCTGTTCTGCTCCCCACTCTGTCTCTGGTGAATCCTCTCACCCTCCCCAACACCTCTGGCCTACACCCCAGCTTGTATGCATAAATGAATAAATCTTAAAAAAGAATAAAGTAGAAAGCTGAAAGAATGACAGAAAATATTTTCAAGTCATATACTGGATAAGGGACTTGTAAGAGTTCTTTATATATTATGGATACATCTAAAAAAGACAAATAACTCAATTTTAAAAAATGGGCAAAGGATTGGAATAGAGATTTTCCTAAAGGTCTACAGAGGTCCATAAGCACATAAAGAAACACTCAGCACATAAGAAACACCCCCTGGTTATCAGGGGGGTGCAAATCCAAACTACAAGGTGATACCACTTCATTCTAACTAGCATGGCTATACTAAGAAAGACAAAAAACAAATATTGCCGCTGATGATGAGAAATTGGAAACGTCATACCTTGCTGGTAGGAAAGTAAAATGGTATAGTCATTTAGAAAGTCATTTTGGCAATTTCTCAAAAGTTAAACATAGAGTTACCATATGACATTTTCTTTGGGGTTTCTTTTTGGGATGAGGAAAACATTCTAGAATAAGAAGTGATGGTCACATAATCTTGTGAACATGTAAAATACCACTGAAGTGTATACTTTAAAGAGCGAATTATCTTCTCAATTTATAAAAGTACTTTAAAAATAATTCAAACTGTGGAAATTAGAGATGAAGGACAAATAATCCTCTAAATATTTAATAAAAATTAGGGTTTTCCCCTTAATACTCCTTGGAAAAAATGGCTGACAACATTATGAAGTAGTCACCTCAATGCTTTGCATTCTTTATGACACTTAGCATCATGAACAAAAGTTGGTCCTTTAGATCAGTATCTACCAAAAGTTGTTAACATAGACACACAGTAAAAAATGTTTCATTTCTCTTGTTGGTGTAAACACACACACACACACACACACACACACACACACACACACACACACACGTTTCCTGAAGGAATGCCATTTTAAAAGAACTGTAAGACACATGGTTACCAGATGGAGCTACAGTTACTGTAAGAACTAAGCTACTTTCCTGAAAATCTTTTCTTCCCCACTGAACAAATGACGACTGTTGGGAGGATAAAAAGGCAAGTTTAATTCTACCCAAAGTAAACATTCACATAATTTTTTGGCCTAGCTTTTCTTAAACATGTATATATATTTCACAATAAATGAAATTACACACTCTCTTGAACAGTCTTCAAAAACTCTTTTTGTGCTGTAGAACATTCAGCTTTGACTAATTCTCTCATCCGTTCATTGTGTTTGGGTTGTTTTCCACTTTTTCCACCATTCCAGTTTCAATTACATTATTCATCAGACTGGAAATACCACTATCAAAAAGACTAAAGACTATATATTTAATAACCATTGATTCAGTGTCTAATAAGGGTTTGATAATATTTGGTGTTTGAAATGATGAACTGACAAATTAACTTTGTTTACAATGCTATTAGTTAGGTTTTTTTTAAAAAAAATCTTAATCATTGTAAGGATCTGAAAATCTGCCATGATTGTATTCCACAAGTAATATACTATTTCCACTATTTAAAGTTTTGCAACTGAGTATTTCAAAAGGCAAGGCATTTCCTGTTTACAACTTTATGGGAGTAGGGTAAAACAGCAGTTTAAGGTCATAAAAGGCGTTATCTGAAGGACTTGCTGCAACATGTTTGAGCTTTAAAAGTTCTCCTGTGTGTCAAACAATACACACTATTTTTCTTAAAAACAAGCAAAGTACTATTGTTATCTTTTTGTATAAAATACTGAAAGTAGAATTAAATGCAGAACATTTAAATCACAGCTTTTGTAATATCTAGAAAAGATTATCATTTCTTAGTTTAAAAATTGCTGTTTTCCCTTCAACTCTTTCACGGTGTCTCCAGGAGGGCAGGAGATGAGAGAGGAGTTCATGTATGTCAACTTAAGTAACAGATTCTCAAGATTACTAGTTTTCCAGAACCATGTAATCACTCCCTGGCATTTGGCTTTTCACCTTTGACCCATGGTAGTTTTCTCAGAGCTTCTAGAAGGTCAACTGTCCCCCATCACCGATCAGTTTTCTGAAAATTAATATGGGATAGGAGAAGGGACATAAAGAAAAGTATTCCCCTAGAAATCCCCATTTTGGGGAGCAAAAGTGATACTCTTTACATGGTTTTAGAGAGCTCTGACATTGGCAAGTTCCAAACAGATACAAAGGGACAGCATGATTTATTCAGGGGCTAGTCTGAGGGTTGTGTTCACATCTAAAAGATTGGAGGCCACCACTGGCTTCTAGAGGGCGAGCGGAGGTGCTGCTTCCCTGTAGCTCGTAGGGTGGTCCTGAGTGACAAGTGTCGCACATGCGCAGGGCTTGATTCTGAATGTCTCGTTGGTCATTCATGGAATTCAAAACTCCACGTGTACTTATTCGAACTTAGAATCTGTTTTACTTACAAGTACAATATGCAAATTTTAATATACACTGAATTTTCTAGGCATAATTCTGTATAATTGTGGGGGACACTGCACTTTGCTTATTCTGAACTTTATAGAGGCTGTTCTCCATTTTGGAAAATGAGTCACCCACAGTTCCTCTACTCACCCATCCCTGTTTCTCAACTGTGTTTATTCTGTGAAAAGGCCCGAGCCTCTGGCAATCCAATCACATCTTCCAATGCCATTGGGTCCATGTATTTCCATATTGAGATGTTATATTATAAATTCCTCTCTTTTAATTTCTTTTATATTCATATAAAGGCCTTAGTGTGAAGATACATGAGTAGGTTTTATTTTGTATAAATATTGTTTCAGAATGGTAAAAAGCTTTTAAAAACTTGTTCTGTGAAGGGTCCCTACAGTTTTGCAGGAACTACTAATTTTTAAGAAAAATTGGTGAATGATCTTTTGAAAAGTCCTTCCGGATTCCAAATGAGCTGCCGAGCAGGGCCAAGGTGCAGTGGACAAGCACATGTGCATCTTTCTCTTCCGAAGCCCAGAGTCACCAAACCCCACTGACCTCTAGTGTGATCCTGTTCTTTACCAGGAGCCCGATCTTGATGTCCATCAAGTTCAGGTCTTTCTCCAGCTGTTGATTGGCCCTGATCTTGGTCACTACTTCTTCCCGTAGCCGTGCTACCTCCAGCTCCTCCTGGAAATCCAAGTCACTTTGGTCCAACAGGTGAACAAATTTGCGGATTACTGATAACGGTGGGTTTTCAGAGCCAACTGCAGGCAAAAGAACAGGCATACTTGAATTTCACACGCTTGGAATGATCATCAATAGAAAGGAAACCAGGTCTTTAAATAAAGCACTGCCAGAAAAGAGATCGCAATGTATGTTCTTGGTCTTTGGAGTGAATCATTCTACCTCATGTAAAATCTGGTCAAGGAAACCAACTGATCACATAAATAAATGCACACCACTGATAATGTCTGGCCTCACTGTTTTCTGGCTAATACCCATTTATCAGCCCTCGCTCACACGTTCCCAGGACACAGGCACTGAGAAGATAGCTCTATCTATCTATGCCTTACTGATGAGGAATCTAGGAAAGAATGTTACTATGAGTGACTTTGGCTCTGAGTGCTTGTGGTTGAGTCAGATAAGAAACTTGTGTTTTTGCTGCAGGAAGCAGACAGTTGGTATTTTTAGCCCAAAAGACCACTGGGGAGGAATAGGAACTAGGTGAAAAGTGAATTACAAAAGGCCAATGAAGGGAAAAATGAAAGGCCAGACAGGAACCTATGCGATGACAAGTGGAATAAATGTTCACTAGGAAGAAATAAAAAATATTTTAGAAAATAAAATTTGGTCCTTGTCCTTTCAGCAGGGAATAAGGGAGGGCATTGAGAATCCAGAAGACCAGCCTCAGCCACTGAGTGGGGCATTTATATAAATTCTGAATGGACTTTCCATTAGTGTCATCTCTGGGAGATGAGATTGTATCTTTTCCTCCTTTTTATTCATAGTTCCAAAGTTTCTTATATGAAGTTTCTTATATGTTACATCCTTAAAATGAGGAGAAAGTGATAGGTCAGCTGTAATGTAAGCTTCTTTTTTGTTTAACAGTTTTGCATTAGATTCCTGACTCTAGCTCAATGTAATATGAAAATATCAGCATTGATGCCAATTCCATTCTTTTTGAAGAAGTATTCATTCCATATAACCCTGTCCATTATAATTTGAAGCCCCATTTCTTGTTATCATATATTCTTTGTGTGGCAGAACCTGGGGCCTGAGATGATGAAAATTTCTGGACACAGTGAGCATCCTCTGTTCCTAGAGTAGCCTCTGAAGTGACTAAAATGGAAATAACTTGTTGCCCAGTTTATAAGGAAGCTGCTGTTTGTTTCAGAACACTCCCACTTACCCAGTGTCCTGTAGTCATCTCTAGCTTTTTTTGCTCTCAACAGCGACTGTATTTTTATAACTTCACTTTCCTGCAAAAAATGGAGACCAGTTATAACCTTCTGGCATCCCATCCACTGCCCAATTGTAGAACTTAGAACTATTTAAGAGCTCACATGATTTAAAAATGGACACTCTTAAGGACAGTATTTACATGTGTCTCATTCAATTTTGCATTTCTTTCACAAAAGGGTTTGATAAATTAGCTAAAGTATAAACAAAATTGTACCAAGACTATTTAAATAAAAAGTTCTGGAAAGGGAAAAGAATTTTAGCACCAAACTCAGATGATCTATGTTCACTTACCTACTTTTTAAAGATCCTAAAAAAATCATCTTGTGGGCTTCTACTTAAATTATTTGGTTAACAGAAAAACTATAAAAGCACTGTGGGAAAATACTTCTTCAGAATCTTTTTTCTTTGGCGTGACTATCCCACATCAATTTCCTCTCACCCATTTCCTAACTAGTACTGACAGGAAAAGTCTCCCTCGGAACATAAGTTCTGAATGAAAAAGAGCAAGTTTCTAAATATTATCATACTGGGTTCTAAGACCTATTTTTAACACCTACTATTCATTTCCATCATTTAATTAAAATCATTCCAGGCTATTATTTCAATAAAAAATCCATTACTTGATTCTTAGCCAGGATAAAAATTCACATGCATATCTCTTACATGATCTTGGAAATGCTGTAGTCGTGAGAGATAATTCTTTCGTGCTTGTTTCATCCGGAACCAGGACTGAATCTAAAAATAAGTTAGGGAAATCAAGATCATTACCAAACAATCTTTAATATCCTTCTAATGTTGTATTTCTAAAAGTGCTATTTTATTTAATAAAAAAGGGAGTCCACCAAATAATATCTAAAGCCTATCTTTACTTCCTACTTCTTTTATCGTTCAAATGAAAGGCCTGAGAAAGACCTTGTTTCAGGAGTTCAAAAACATTTTACATGCTACTTTTTATCTTATTGCCTTAGAAGGACAGAGCAGTGAAGGTAATGTTGGTTTATATTTTTTGCTTCAATGTCAATAAATAAATCAAGAAGGCAGGGCATTTTGCTGACATTTATGAGTAGCCAGGGAATCAAATGAAGTTCAGGGTTTCTTCCAAGATCCCTAAGTTGCATCCACTATCTTTTGGGTCTTTACATGAAACTATCTAAAGTGGTCTCATGAGGGATCATTGGTTTTCTCAGAGAATAGGCAAGTGCTCTATGGTGAGCATAGAACTATATTTCAGTAAGGGCCTAATGCACAATTGGATGTAGAACACACCACTCTCAATCTTCACAGCTCAAAAGGTCTTTTAAACTATCTCATTTGAGGGGCCTCCCTGGTGGCGCAGCAGCCCTGCCCTGTGGAGCTATTGGCAGCGGCGACGCGAGTTCGAAGCTTGGCCGGGGAGATTCCCACATGGCGCAGCAGATCTCTCCTGCCTCGCCCGCTGCTCTCCTCAGCAGTGTATTTCTGATCTGCCTGTTCTGCTCCCCACTCTGTCTCTGGTGAACCCTCTAGCAGCCCAACGCCTCTGGCCTGTATCCCAGCTTGTATGCATAAATAAATAAATCTTAAAAAAAATATCATTTGATTCCAGTCTAGCTCTAGCCCAGGACACTCTAGTCCTGATTTCCAAGTTGAATCCAAGTTCATTTCTATATAATCCTCTAGTTTTCAACTCAGAGAGAGTGGCCATAGTGTCTTTTCTCTAACCTCAGAGCAACCAGTCTGGTTTGCACTGGCTTGATTCAGGTCCTAATTCAGCTCTATTTCCTTTTGTCCCTGGCTTTGCATTTGACTCACAATTAAAGTTTTATAATGTTGGGCCTCCCTGGTGGAACTGTGGCACTGTGGTGCTGTGAGCAGTGGCGATGCGAGTTTGACGCCCGGCCGGGGAGATTGCCACATGGCGAGGCAGACCTCTGCTCCCCTCAGCAGTGTATTTCCGCCATCTGCCTGTTCTGCTCCCCACTCTGTTTCTGGTGAACCCTCTCGCCGCCTCCCCACACCTCTGACCTGTACCCCAGCTTGTATGCATGAATAAATAAATCTTTAAAAAAAAGTAAAGTTCTATCATGTTAAAAGTATGAGCATTCTAAATATTGTGGATATGGTAAGAGGAATATAAACCTTCCTTCTGACTTCAAGGCTCATTTACTCTCTTTCTATAGTCTGCCTACCAGAAGCAAAACAAAATGAAGGAAAAACATTTGATAAGGTAGGAAAGGATATTTACCTTCACAACATATGGAACATTATCATGGAACACTTTCCGCCTTTTAAGATACATTCTCCGTTGTTTGTGTCCCTTCCAAAAAGACTGTGAAAAAGAGTGAGTTACAGATTTCATTATGCGCAATGTTCCCCACAGTTTATTTTAGAAAGCATGAGAACAGAGGTTTCTCAGGAGACACTGAATTGGAACATTGTCAGGGACCCTCCCTCCAAATTTCATCTGGACACTGTCTTTGGGAATGGACATTAAAGCGAGGAGAGCACACCAGCTCATAGCTGATGCTTGTTCTAAGTGCAGAAAAGCAGAGTTATTCAGGGAGTAGCCCACTTTCCTGCTCCAAAGCAGAAGTAATAATAAAATGGAGTTGCCCTGAAATGCACAGATGTACTGGGTGCTGGTATTATTTGCAAGCAATTTAAGATGCTTCCAAATAATGACTGAAACGTATCTTTACTTCAATAAGTGGTCCCTCTGCTCCAGAACAGGCAGGATGATGATCTACGAATTTGTGACTATGGCTCCTTGACAACAGCAGTGCTGTGATGGAGAATGCATTATTTTATATATTTCTACATCAAGTTTAATGATGCTTCATCAATATAGTGTTACTATGTTATCACCGTTAGAGAAAATTTCTGTAGAAAATATTTGCAAAAACAGGATACAAACAGATATCTTTAGGAGGACTGAGTCCATAACTGCTGTGCTTATTCCAATTCACTTATGAGTATTTTTTTTACTGAAACATAACCTACCCCAATCCTTTGATTTTGTTTTACATATTAGAAACGAAATACACATTCCTTGTTTTATAAGAAACAAATACAAACACTAAATTATTTTCATAAATTTCTTTTCATGCCTGCATATATTTATATAATTCATGCGTGCAAATATGTCTATGAATCTACCTCTTTCATTTTTTTTAATGAAAAAGTATGTGGAATTTTATTATCCCTTTAAAAATAATATACTTTTTGGTAGTTATTCCAAACAGAGCAGTCAGGATGAAATAAAAACGGCCAATCAAGCACGTGCTATAGATTTCCCTAGAAATCTGGAAATCAAATGCCTAGAAATCAAAAATATGAGTTTAGAACTTTATCACATGCCATTGAATTCGCTATTGAAATGAGCACATGGTTTTCTCTATTAGGCTAATATGGCGAAAATAAATTATACAGGATGGTAAACTATCTAAGGGTTTAAAACAGAAGTGACCTTAACAGCACTTCTCAAACTTTCATGTCTATGGAAAATCATCAGGGACCTTTTAAAAAATGCACCTTGAGACTAGGTGGGTCTGGGTGATGTTTCCAGGCAACGGCAATGTTGATTCATTCATAAGGTCTACATTTTGAGTAATAAAGACAAACAAAATGAAAGGATTTTAAATTGATCATTCATTTAGAAAATAGCACCATGGGATGTGCAGGTGGGACATTTTGGGGATGTGATGAGATGGAGAAACTGCTCTCTGATGTCACCAACAATTGTTCTTATAAGTGGCCCAATAGCACTATGGAGTCAGGGAAGTGACCCTAACTGTGGGTCACCGGATTCCACAGCCATTTCACTAGTAACATTCATTAATGGGTCTCAGAGGTGGTTTCTGTATTTTCATGGGTAATACTCTTACAGCACAGAAGTACAAATGTGCAAGTATATATCACACATCCCATTCCTTGATCCAAACTAGAAAGCAAACAAGATACTGGGATTGTTTCAAGTATTCGCTCTGTTTTCCTGGAATTATCTAAATTCCAGAAACACTATTAATTTCTGTTAGCGCAGATTCACAAAATCTGGATAAACATTCTGGACAAGCCATCTGTCACAGTAACAGACGATATAATATTGAAGTATTTATGCTTTGGTGGGAAGAACTCACTTGTCCATTCTGTATCATTTTTTAATGTATTAAGGATTCGATACTCACCAACAGTATTTCCCTTGAGATTCAGTTTTCTGTTTAATCTCTTTATTGATTTATGTAGTTTTTTCTGAAGTCCTTCTATATTTATAATATTTTATTGTTACCTTCCCAAACCAAGGCAACTTGGCTGGGAATAGAGTTTCTGGTCTATAGAAGAGGAATATTACATGCATCTTGCTTTATTTTTCAAAATTCTACATTCTTCTTTTTCAGTTTGTAAGTTTTAGTTCCCTCAGGACTGGCTTTATTAATCCTGTACTGAGAGAACTCCTGTGCCAAGCCACGACTAGAGGGTTTTATAATTAAAGGCTGTTTATGAAAAGCAATTATGGGTTGAAAGTTGGGAAGAAGAAGCTATTGATAAAAAATGCAAAAGGTGACAAAATTCTAAACCATGAAGTCACTTAGAAGCAGTTTTTTATGGAAAGAAGGTTTTTACAAAAATATCACTTTCCTTCTCTGGTATGAGAACTCGTGGGAAAACCTATACTAGCCATCCTTCTGCTTTGTTTTTTGTTACCATAAATACATTGTCTGTGTAGTGCATCTATAACAAGTTTTCAAAATCTTTAGACCTCAGAGGTTATTTCCTGTTTTCTGATAACAATCTCTCCACAATCTGAAGCTAAAATTCGGTTGCTTCACTTCAGAACTGGACGCCCAGGACAGTAATATTCAAATTATCAACTCTGAACCTGTGAAGCACTAATTCTGTGAACATTTTGCTGATGAAGAAAGCCTTAAATGTTGATTGCTTTTCCCTCTCGGCTTAAAGGTAAAACCCCATGATGTAAGATACATTAAAACAATGTGAAAAATGACTGTCCTGTGAGCTCACCTCCTTTCTCCCAGCCTGCAGTCTCTGCCACTGCTGCTGGTAATCTAAAGTTACTTCATAGAAACTTGTTTTCTTTGCCTGGATCTGTGGCACTTTCTGACCTGAACCTCAATATATAACTCAGTAAATCCCAGGGTTGTTTTGGTATTTGTTATTACTACACTTTTACCCTAACGGTGGAATTACAGTTTTCTTTAGTTCAGGAAAACAAATCCTGTAGCCATTTCCCCCTTCAGTGTTGGCTTTTCTGATCTCCCCCTGTGCTCTATCAACCCGCCTCAATGTTGGATCCCTGTTACCTGTCTTCTGAGTTATCAGTCTATCACGTCATCATTTCTAAGACCTATCAAATACCTAATCACTGTGGGTCCTGGAAATGAAATGGGTATTATCATTGACAGATGAGAAAATGTACTTTAAATCATCCATTCTTTTCCTCAGCTTTTTGCTTGATTTTTCTCAAGTTCTCTGTATTTCAACTATTGCCAACTATTGTCAGTGTCTGCTCTACATTTTGTAGTTTTAAGTTTATTTACATCCTATGATGTCATTATTTCTCTTCCCTTCTTTGACTATCAGTTATCTTTTCACCGTACTGTGTCACCTTATTTCATGAAGTCCATGTCTTAACAATTTCTTCAAAGCATAAAGCAGTTTCAGCACAAAAATTACTTCTGTCTCCTGGAATAAAATTATCCTTAGATGTTTACTACAGTTATAATAGTTTACAACTTACACTCATTTTTTTTTGATATATCTTTTTCTTATCTGTTTAGATTTTTTCTGTTTTATTCACTCTTATATGTGGATAATTTTATTAGGGCCTTCTTACTGTTCAAAAATAACATGGCCACACAGTTTCTTCCTGGCTTCCCTCCATGTTTGCTTGGGCACCTTCTGATTTGTCCCATAAGCACTTGAGACAGAGGACTGGCTACTGATCATATCTATTCTCTGTACCACTACTCAGTTCCTTGGGAGAAGACTGGAAGTGGGAAGGTGGTGGTTGGCTTCTGCCTGGTAGTTTTTTCTCTGAATTTATAGAGTGTTGTGTCTGGACTTGGTTTGGTAAGTTAGGCGGGTTGAGCTATTCCATGGGGGGGAATTCTTCACATTGCAGATCATCCCCCCAATTCCTGCCACTTTAGCAAGAAATGAGGTTAGCATGACACCCTTTGTCTCATGGTTTTGTGGGCTAGCAGGTTTCTATGGCTATTCATCTCCAGTCTGCTGCTTGCCTGTGGACCTCATGCCCTTCTTGTTAGAAAATCTTCAGTGAACAGGTCCCATAAGGCGACTTCATAGTGTGGTGGTTCCTTCTTCCATCCTCTGGTGGGGTGGCAGAAACAGGCCCCTGTTCCTCCCTCAGCCCTGTCATGACCTCAGCTCTGGGTACTATTATCAGGTGAAATTTATACCAGTGGGCTCTTCAGAATTTCCTCCAGCTGCAACACTAGTCTGTGGCTGAGACTTAGGGCTGGTCCAAACCATGTCTATTAGGCTGACATTTTAGATTTCATGCAAAATTAGAGCCTCAGCATCACTGTAGATGATTTTATTTTTAGATCTTTTCCACTTTTTTATGTATTTTGCCTACCATTTGTTTAAGGAAGAAATAAACTGGAAAACTTAATGGTTCACTCGAAAACTTCTTGAAGTGTCAGTTTTATGGAGGAAAGTTCTTTAAAAAATTGATCATTTCTGCCTCTAACATCTTAAAACTCTGAGAAAATTCAAACACTTGAGCACCTAATCATATGCAAGACACAAAATATAACAGTATTAAAAACATGTTTTCTGCCCTGAACAGCAATGGTGGGGAAGCAGGCAAGTACTCCAGTGATCACCCAAAACCTACCAACCAACCGACCAAACAAACAAATACACACCACAAAAAACCAAAACCCTTCAACTTAAAGACTCTCAATTTAGGAAATTCTACAGTCATTGGCCAAACCCAAAATCCATCAAACTTTGCCCATAGATAACAGTATCACTTTGGATGCGGAAAAAAGGACACACCTACAACCTACAACCTTTCTGAAGCCAGCCTGGTGGTGGGAAGTGGGTGCGAGGGAATACAGAAGAGAAACATCTAAATCTGGCAAGCTCCTCTCCTACCAACCAGAAAGTTCTGGCAAGTCATGCAAGTTTAAGAACAACTCAACAAAAAGGTGGGAATGAGGATTTCTTTCACAGGCCTAAGTGAAGAATGATGGACACTCTTGGAGATGCGGAAGTGATTTTATTAGCTCTTCTGTTCTTCCAGGCTAGAAGAACATTGAAACTCAGAGGCCACTCAGTAGCCACCAACCCATAAAAACCAACTCATAAAGCACTGGAGTTAGGTAGTGTGTGACACAAAGAGATTCAGCTTTTTAAAGAAACAGGATTTCACTCTGATCAGAGGTGTCCCTCTGGCTCTGAGTTGGTTGGAGGTAGCTGGACCCGCACACATCCTGAAGACCACAGCAGAAAAGATCATCCACATCCTTCCAATCTCAAAGCCTTAATAAAGATGACTGGTGGGCAGTGATTACGAAATATCTGCAGTGAGATCTTTTGATGAGAATGCTGGCAGGTGACTGTCCTCTTATTAAATAAAACATTTTCAGGGAAAATGACAGTGTGCTGTAACTTGTGGTAGATGATTCACATACCTGTATTTTGATCACATGCTGTTCTTGATCATGCAAAAATGATTTCCTAGCTTCAAACTCTTTCCAGAGATCGGGTCCAAAGCTTGTGGCTTTAAAGCGAAGAAGCAAATCTTCAGAAGCAGACCAAATATTCTGACGAATGTAATCCACTGTTCTTTCCTCAATAATGTCCTGGCAAGAGATATTTCTTATGGTTACATTTCACACATCAGGTGAAAGGAGCATATAGAATAGCTTCTGGAAACTTTATCATTTAGGAAATGATATGATGATAGCTTTTTCTGGCCTGGTTTAAAAAGAGATTTGATCAGAGCTGAAGAATGAACTAGCTTAACTTCTTTTTAATGACGTTGATTCTGGAATCCTCTGAACTCTGCGCTGAGCGGGTATAAAAATGTGGCTGAATGATCTCAGTATTTGGAGGCAGAGATGGACAGATGAGGCTGGCAAGGACCAGGTGTGAAGCCTGAGGTGCAGAGTGTAACAGGGACAAGGATAGTTACAGGAAAAATACTCATTGCCTTGTCCCTCCCTTGGGCTGCTGAGGAAGAGAATGTACTCGTGAAATCCCCAGGGTTCTCTTTCCCAGGCAGAGTGGGAAGACCCCTGCAATGAGTGGGGGGGGACTCAAAATAAATTTAAGGGAAAAATGAATATTGGGGACAGATGAAAGGGAATGGGAGAAAAAAGATAAGACATACCATGGGCATTTAGGGAAATCCAGGTAGATGAGAACAAAAGGAAGAAAGGGGACTATGAAAAGTCTTTATGTGAATTATGAACAGGGTTTACTTTTATGTTCTTTGGGAGATGCAAGCAAAGACTGAGCTGACTTCCATGGCTGATGCCTGTTATCCAGTGTGAATGGAATCAATTATTGGTTGGTCAAACGTTTAAAAGTGAACTCATATAAAAGGTACATAAATACCTTTATGAGAAAGATGTGTTTGTGTTCATTGGGTAAAATCAGTAATTCTGGTTGTCTTGAAGAAATTTATATTGTGTATATATACGTGTGTGTGTGTATGTATGTGTGTATATAAATTTATATATAAACACTACAGATCATCTACTTTTTAATAATTCTGATATTGGATGCTCAATTATTCAATATAAAATGTCATACCTAGGGCATCTCTGGATGCCACATAGCAGTTTTTCACTTTGATGTCTCTTCTTCACGGTGTCATCCATCTTTCCAGTTACAGCATGTACTTTTTAAAAAATATTTGTCCATAATTTCATATTTCAACAAATTTGCACTAATAATCCATAGCTACAAAGCTGTTTTCCTATAAATTGTGGGAACTTTGGGCATTTGAAATTAGCTAGTAAATGACTTTCTTCACTATCTTCTCGCCATTCAGAATTTTGGTGGCATTGTAAGCACCAGGCCACAGATTTTTCTCTGCATTTTAGTAAACATGGTACTGCTGATTCTGTGCACAATACTGTCACACTTGATGTTGTTGATTTTGGACACTTCCTTTTATTTTGATCTTTTTATTTAAAATAGAATACAATTATTAGTAGTATTTTCTCTTTAACTGTATTGCAATGACTGGATCAAAGTGCAATTTTCATCTTTTTCACCAACTTTTGGTCTCAAGGCCGAAGCCATCTTTGTGGACATTCCTTCATGATAATTTGCCCCTGAGAAGCATTGCTCGCTTTTGAAAGGACCTACTTTTTTGTGTTAGATTAAGTCATTGCCTGTGTTATCAAAACTAGAGCGATGGGCACATGATGAAGTCACTTCAAGATACTGGGGCTGTGCCACAAACAATGCCAAAGTGGAGCAGTGGGAAAAATACTGCACTTGAAACTGGGAGCACTGTAAATAAGTCTCTGTTCACCGATGAAGTCTGTTAGTAAAAGCTGTTTCAACGACAGTGTGCCTCGGTTTCATCCCCGTCTAGAAAAAGGGAGGAGATAATATTTGCTCTACCTCCAGTCAAAGGACTCTTTAGGGATCAAACTGATGTAACAGTGCTTTGTAAAGTGAAACTCTACACAAGGGATTCTTGGCTATGTTTATAAGTTTCAGAAAAGCTTATTTGCCATGGTACACATTCTCCAAGTTATTTGTGGACAAACCAGTTAAGAAAGATTACTTTCCGTCATAAATTTCATCAGGCATCTTGTTACAAGGGCTAATTCCAATTTCACATTCCTTTGAACTAATTCCTTCCTGTTTCTTCATGGCCCCAGCAACCTCACGCAACATAGAACCACCTCTTTACTAGAAGGTTCACAAAGAAGGCTATTCTGGCAGTTTCTGCTTTGCCCTCCTGTTGATAGCTAAGTCCCCCTTCATTTCAGGAAATCTTTACCAAACCACTAGTTCCTTATTTCCGTATTGTAAGAAAATAGTCAGATCTATAAAAGCCAGGATCAAAGAGCGGTTGTTGTATTGAAAAACTCCTCTCTCACTCCTTTTATTAGTGAGGGTAGAACTAAAATATGATGAAGTGACCCAGAACTGAGATTTAAAAGAGCTCTTGGCCAGATCTTCCTTTACTTTTAAGATGCTTTGTATCTTTCTTTGTAAATACTCCTGTATAACTGTACACATAGAAGTTACCCAATTTGGGGGAAGGAATAAGGGACAAAAAAGTGTTAGACACTCGGGGCAGGGCCTCCCTGGTGGTTCAGTGGTTAATCACTGTGCTGTGGAGCTGCTGGTAGCGGCCACGTGAGTTCAATGACCTGCCGGGGAGAGTCCCACATGGCGCTGCAGAGCTCTCCTGCCTCGCCCGCTGCTCCCCTCAGCAGTGTATTTCCGTTGATTTGCCTGTTCTGCTCCCCGCTCTGTCTCTAGTGAACCCTCTCACCTCCCCACGCCTCTGGCTTGTACCCCAACTTGTATGCATAAATAAATAAATCTTAAAAAAAAAAAAGATAAGAAAAAAAGACACCCGGGGGAAATTGCAGGTGCTCTGGAACTTAGACTAGTTTTGTATAAATGAGGAAAAGTATATAAACAAGAGATTCTAAATATGGACTCTTCTAAATGAGTTTCTTTCCCACAGCCCACAATTTGCTAGATAAATTAACTAAAGCACCACTCCAAACAATAAGCTTAGATAAGTATGATTAAAATAGATCTTTGGCTAAAAAGGGGTGGAGGGGGGATAAATTGCTTTTGATTAGAAAAATCTGGTACACCAAAGCTTTCATATACCAGTCAAGAATTAATTAAAAGTGGTCTTCAGCAGTTTAGGAAAAATGTTGATTCACTGTATCATGTGTAAGTTTTGTTATACATTATATAGACATACGACTTATTTTTAAGATGGCTAATCTAAAGATTTGTTTAAATACACTTAGCTGTGCAGTTTGCACTTATATTGGAGCATAGGTACATCCAGAGCTACACAATGAAAATGTGTTAATTTCACCACCTTAGAAGAGGCAAACATTTAAGTTTAATGTCCTAGTTTTTGCCAAACTGTGTCCTTTATGACTAAAACATCCTAGGGATAGAAGCCCTTTCCACCACTTTGCAGAAAAAAATGACATTTGGCTTGAAAAGTATCACATTAATTGTGCTGGGAAGGGAGGAAAGAAATAATACATTTTGAATGTGGACAACCAAGGAATTTTCATCAAATGAGCTTTTTGTCAAGGAAAACCTGATGATTGATTACTTAGGATAATCTACCATGCCAAATAAGATGCAAATACTTTCTTCTCTCTGCTGTTTGGTGCTATTTTGCTACTTTGGAAAAAAAATCTAATGGCAATCATGTAGCAGCATCTAACTACAGTTCATGAAAACTTCAGTGTACATCCAGCCTTCAAGTAAATGTTTCTTCCAACACTTCCATGATTCAAAAATAGAAATACGATCACACTTATTTTCACATAACACTGCTCTCTGTTAAACACCAGTGTCCTACCTCAATTTCTTTTGGCATGAGCCATGACTCTTTAGCCAGGTAAGGGTCAGGGGTCACCCAGGAGCTCTCTTTTGTGTCGATGTTGTAATAGTATGGATATTTCTCCTGCAGGTTGAGTTTGAGCCAAGGACCTTCAGAAGTCACTAGAGAAAAAAAAGTTTGTTACATTCTAGAAACGAATACTGAAACTTTAAAGTGTTTTTTCCCCAATATGTAAAATAATCTAATGAATATGTTCAATGGCAGTTTCCTGCTAAGACAAAGGAGAAGGAAAAGAGATATGTCTTTGGCTCCCACATTTTTCATGAGGATGATAGGAATCAAAACTGGCCAAAGAGAAAGGAAAACTAACGAGGACTGTATGTCCCATGTAGATGCAATGAGATCTGTAACTAGACAGAGATCGTGAGCAAAGACCTTCTTTTCTCAGATAGTCTTTCAGCAACTTCTCAGATAAGAAGCAGTCTACAAGGGATGTCACCCATTATTTACAGAAGGGTGATGATCTGCATTAAACCAAAGCCCAGGGGACTCACCTCTGCAGACAACATTACCCAAATACAAAATGTTGGGGTTTTAATAAAAATTAAAAACTAAGCCCCTACTCTTTGAGCAGTAGGAAGGTTTGGGAGGCTTGAACAGATAAAGGGAATTAATTGATAAGGTTGCTATGGAAACCAGGCCATAAGACTCATCACTTTGACCATGAATGGGGAAGTAGGTCCAGGACACATTCTGTGTCAAAGGTCAACACTCCAGGCCAGATATCTCAGCAAAGAACTGGCCCAAACCGGACTCCCCTAAGTCACAAAAAACCTATGAAAAAAACGTTTAAAGGGGAACCCCAAATCCTTCCTCTGGTACAGACCTCTTCCATCTCCACCCTCAGAGAGCATTTCAATAAATTTGCCTTTTTTGTTTTCTACTCTGTCACCGGTGAATTCTTTCACCCTGTGCCTTTGGCCTAACCCTAAATTTCTCTTCACTACTCTAAGACCTCTAAGTAGAGAGAAAGAAAATTCCTGGTTCCTCTGACTCATCTTGCTCTTCATAACCACGCAACATGGTAAAAGGACTTAAGCTGAGGGGAGGACATACTAGAAAAAAAAAAATACATGGCACCCTGGTTTAAATTGATCAAGAAGCCCATCTCCTCCTCATGAATCCGTGGGCTACATTTCACTTTTAGAAATCTGTTTATCATGTTGAATATTCACAATTCTGTCCTAGAAAAAATAAAAATAGAACTCTGACCTAGACCAGGCTAAGCCAACTGTTGCCCAGAGATTAATTGCTCTGATTAATCTCTGATTAATCTGTTGCCCAATCAGATTAATTGCTCTTTTAGATAAATCAAAGTTCAAGGGGATTTCCCTATAGAATATTTAAATTGTTTTAAATAACTAAGCAGAGGCAAGTTAAAGGCTCTTTAACATTTGCTGGTTCGTTTTTTGGGTTTAAGTGTCCCTCAACTGTTCTGTCAATGCCCAGAAGAGAGATGTCCCTTTTCAAATGGGCAATCACACAGTTGTTATCTTTTCAGAAAATCTGTTAAGAAATATGTTACAAAATATGTTATTATAAAGTCAAATTAGGATGATCACAAGTAATCACTATATTTTCAATTACCACCAGTTGTCAGATTCACAAATATTTTCAGGTCACCCTCAGTAGGAATGAAAGAAAACAAAGATGGTGAAAATGTGTATCTGCTCTTATTTGCACAAGAACTAGGAAGAAAAAGGTCTTAGTTAAGAGTCAACCCCAATGGCAACAGAAGGTATTATTTAGGTTTGGATGTCAGTGGTTAATAGGAGAAAAGAATTCCTATTATTTTCACATCAAGTTTAAATTTATAGTCAGAGAGGCTGAAATGGGCATCTCCAGTACAGGGTCCAAGTACTTTACCTAAGAAATGTAGTTGCTTTGTTACTTGGGACAAAAGCTAATTATGATCTGAGGAAATCAAGTTTAAGATGAAGACTCCAGTTAAGACGTAGGGAGCACTCTAAAAAGAGGCATACACTCTAGATGCCTTCCCAAATAAAATTATATATGGAGAGAGCTAAACTGAGTTATGAGACCAAGTAATCCACTTAAGAGTAAACACATTTCAGCTTGGGAAGGAACAGACATCCTAGAACCAGAGGTGAAAGATAAATCATCTGTGCACTCCCTGAAACAAAGTTCACAGCTCTCTTTGGGGGTGAAAGTCAGTCTTTAAAATTCCCCAGAAAGTTCCTCTTCTCCCTTCTAAGACAGGGGTCAGCCAGCTTTTTCTATAAAGTACCAGAGAGTAAATATTTTCAGCTTTGTGGGCTATCACTTTCTGTCACCACTACTCAACCACCATTGCAATGTGAAAGCCACCATAGACAATATATATATGAATGAGTGCTGGGTTCCAATAAAATGGGGTCTGTAAAAATATGTGGCAGCCCAAGGAATCCATTAAACTATTAGAATAAATGAGTTCAGTGAAACTGCAAGATATAAGATCAACATATGAAAATCAATGCATGAAAGAAAATATGTCCACATGAAAATTTGTATAAGCTAATGTTTACAAGAAGCATTATTCAGAAGTCAAGAGTGGGGAAAAACTCCAAATTCCATATATTGATGAATGGCTAAGTGAAATATTTTTGGACACAGAAAGGAATGAAGAACTGATACAAACAACAGGATGGACAAATTTTGAAAATATTATACAAAGTGAAAGATAAACATATACAATGCAGTTCCACACATATGAAATGTCCAGAATAGGCAAATACATAGAGACTGAGGTAGATGAGTGTTTTTTTGTTAACTGGTATTGAACTTTGTTTTGGTATAGTAAAAACATTATGGAATTAACCAGTAGTTTTGATTATACAGGGTTGTGATAAAGTTTTAATTGTATTGCTATGTCCTAGCAATAAACAATCCCAAAATAAAGGGAATGATTTTAATAGCATCAAAAATAAAATATGTAAGAAAAAACTTAACAAAAGAAATATGACCCTTTATAAACTGAGAACTACAAAATACTGCTGAAAGAACTATAGAAGTCCTCATTAAAAGCTAAGACATTCCAGATACATGAATTGGAAGACTTAATATCGTTAAGATGGTAAAACTCTACAAATTGATCTACAGATTCAACACACCACTAACAGAGTTCCAATGGTCTTTTCCCTCCAGAAAAGTAAATCAAAAGTATCCCTCTTTAGGTTTCTGAAATGGATACCTGGGGACACCTTGACACCATTCATCAAAAGAAGGTGCATGGGAAAAATAGGTAGCAATTTTAAGAGAGAGAAGATTAAGCTTGGCTAGAATGGATTTGGAATTATGATGAATCATCCCTAGGAACTCAATCACGGTGTTGATAGAGTTGTGTGATTCCTTCTGCAGAAAGGATGAAGTAGGGGCATGACAGTAACTCCTAAGGAAGAGACAGCTGTGAAAGCAGCAGAGAAGAGCTCAAGGGTGATCAGATGCCAAATAAGAATGGCCAATAGCCCCTCTCACATTTCACTGACAGGAAGTTTTCTGCACTAGAGAGTGGCATCTCCAAGTAGGAAATATATCAGAAAAACTTAAAAGTAAAGTACATACTTTCAGTTACACGAAAATATTTTTCTTGTAAGTTTCATATTTAAGATCATATAGTTTATAGTTTCTTAAACTATACAACCTATGATGTGGTGCAAATAAACACCAGTCTGGGAGTGGGGAGACATCTTGATTCTAAATACTAAAACATAGCAAGTGCTCAATAAAAATTTACTAATGGAATGATGGATTATCCCTGACAAAAATTAATCTCCTTAGGTTTTTCATTTTCTCTCTTTATCCAAAGTCTCATGAATGTGAGTTTCTAAATCTGAAAAATGAGTATTAAGTTTATGTCAAAGAAACTTTCCAGAACTAATATTTTATGATCTGTCATTAGAGTGAACAGGCATGACTATTTGCCAAGGTAGAGATCTAATATTTTGGGGGTCAACTCATTGCACACTCTATTCTCATTTTCAAAATTTCCCTTTATCCTGACTTGTAGTGTGAAAACATGTATGCATCTCAAAAGAAATTGAGAGAAGTATTAGTGTAAAAGTAAGTTTGTATCACTTAACACTTTTTGCTCCGCTCACGTATTCACGTATTCACATGTTCATCTAGTCTCTGGTTTTTCATGCCACGGTGGATTTATTTGGAACTATTAGGAGCTATTTCTTTGATCGTACTCAGTCTAGAAGCTTTAATCTGTATGCATTTAAAATTTCATTAAAATATATCCAGTATTTCAGGAGCTGTGTGTGTTTTATTGAATGCTTATACCATTCATGCAGTGGCACAGAAAATAGCTGGCACAAGAAGTGTTAAGGAATGAAACAACCAGACTTATAACACGCACATCTCCCTAATTATTCTATTTTCTCAATTCTTTGGTGCTACCCATGCATTGCTAAGTTAGTAAGAGTTTTCAGGGGCCTCCCTGGTGGTGCAAGGGGTTAAGTCGCAGCACTATGAAGTTATCTGCAGCCACTGCAGCACAAGTTTGATCCCCAGCAGGGAGCTTCCCACATGGCAGAGCAGACTTCTCCTGCCTCCCCTCCTGCTCCCCTTAGCAGTGTATTTCAGTCAGTCTGCCTGTTCTGCTCCCTAATCTGTCTCTGGTGATTCCTCTCACCCCCCACACCTCTGGCCTATACCCCAACTCTTTTATGCATAAATAAATAAATCTTTTTTAAAAAGTTTTCAAAAATTAAAAAAGAAAAATCTATAAATTTCCTTAACAGTAAAAATATAATTCAGAAATGTTCATTTGCAAGTAACATTTGTCTTAACATCAACAAAATACAATACCACAGAAAGTCATGCTCAAAATATTAATTTATAATAAATGATGAAAAAGCTTACCATTTTCAGATTTGTGTGTTTTTGCCTCTACAAGAGCATCATAGTATCTGTCAGCACATTCAGGGAGTATATTATTTTCATTAAAAGCCTGAGATTTCAAAGCAGACAAAACATCACTTCTTCTTTCATTCTCCAAACACTGATTAACATCAATGACCAGTGTAACCCCTTGGTAATGGAAAAAAAAAGTTTCTGTTAGTGGTTATCACCTTCCACTTATCCTAGAAGTATGCACAGATATAATTCAACGTGTCAGGAATGCACTGATAATAAATCTTTTTACCTTTTGATGGAATGTGCCACATATGTCTAAGATGGTCACCAACTCACCTATCAGTTTAGGTTATCAAAATGGGGAAGATCACACAGCAGGAGAATGGTTATTAAAAATCTTAGCATTTTCTAGTTACTCTTGTGTGATACCAAGGCACTAGGTTTTGTTCTCCGTAGCATAATCTATGAAATGGGGAGAATGCACAACAGAAGACATACAGCCTTCACCCAGGTCATTAATCAGTATTTGAGAAATAGCTTTACAAGCTATTTATTACAGAATAATTAAGATCCTGTAAGCATGGGAATCTTGATATTCTCTTGTATAGTAAGTATACTTTACAAGATGGTCATTTAGAATCCTAAATGCATGTTCTAGAAATGTACCAGGCACAGATGGTGGATATGTGCAATGGAGTCCAGAAACTTCATTTTGGAACCAATTAAGACTTAGAAAGCATTTTACCCCATTTCATATTTCTGTTTCTCCCCATAAATAAAACCACAGTGAACTCTTGATTGCCTAACAAGAGTTAACAGGATGAATTCCTGATTATCCACTTTGGTTGGAGGTAAAAATTTCTGGCACAAACCACAAACTACTATTTTTAAAACCTATAAATGAACCAAGTTAGAAATGTAGAACAAAAAATGGAGGAAAGCATTAAAGGTTAAAATGCTTTCTAGCAGAAAAAAAGATCTTAATGAAAAGAGTTAACCATACAAATGCTAAATGGTATATTATTCTCAAATTATGTTTTTATCTGCATAGCACTATGAAGGCTGAAGGGGTAAGAAAAACAGTTGGGCTTTCAGTAGCTTGGAGTCCCACAAATATGAAACAGCACAAGAACAAAGGAGAACTTCCATAGCAAACTCCAACTGTTGCTGAACAAAAGGTATGTTCCCATGCTTATAGAAGTAATGGAAACAGGTGAACTGTCCCCCTTTTCTCCAGAAAAACTTTGTAGGATGAGAAAAATATGGCACTGGTGTTTGATAAGTTTGTGGTCTGAGACAAATGGAATGAACAAGGAAGTGACAAAGAATTCTAGAGTGAACGATATCTGATAGAGTCATCTAACCCAGTAAGGTGCACTTTTCCTTATGGAATTAGAGGGGATCATACTCAGCGAAACAAGCCAGAAAGAAAGAAAAAGGTGGGTATTATTAAGCTGTGTATCTTGCATACAGTAACACATTTTATCACTGAGTATTCATGTGCAAGGACTGGGACCACAGATTCATTTCCCAGTTAACTGAATCACTCCCCTATGTACCAGCCCTCATCTTAACAATATTTTCCATGAAAAAAGTATGAAACAAGTTTTGAAGAAAACCCTAAGAGAACAGTCTCTATCCTGCTCATCATTTTACCCACAGTCTCTGGTACTCAGCTGGTGCTCAAAGTTTGCTGAGAGCTACCAGAAGAGTCCTTTAAGCCATTAAGATTAGACTGCTATATATAATATAGTCAGTGATCTTTTCAAAGACTCTGGATTCTTGAGCTTATCTGCTCCTGAACTACAATAAATGCCTCAAACTCCTACGCTTTTTAGTTCTTCCCTCTTCCTTCTGTCAGCTATTGCTTCTTGCATCTGTCTCTGTGCCAGCATAGGGCCGTCTAAGCACATAACTACCCTATAATGAGTAGTTTCTAATATGCTCTGAGCTGGGAAGAAAAATCAACATATTAGCACTATGTATAAGAATAAGGAGGCTCAAAGTGCCTGACTAAGAAATCAGGTTTTGGGACATCTTGATTAACTGTAGATCGTGGCTGATTTCCAGACAGTTGAGGAAGACAGATAAATGACTTCCAGAAAGTTTCTGTAAGGAACAAATTAAACAATCTCCCATAAATCTTCTAGGATATATCCCCTACCCGCCCCCCCACCAAAGAGGTTTGTTTCATATTTTAAGCCATATACTAGCAAACTTTCTCTAAGGCAAGCATTTGCAAAAGAGATGAAATAACCCTTGGTAGGGCAAAACTTGGTTCTTGGGAGGAGGGGATGAAAAAATATTTTCATGTATATAAAGCACAGATCTACAGAAACAGATATACAATATATCTGTGGTATTAAAATTTCATGGTGAGGAGTGGGAAAAAAAATGTCCGCAAAGATCCCTTAGGGTGCAGTAATAGGGAAAGGTTGAGAGACACTCAAAGGAATCAGAAGCAGAGACAAAGTCGTTCTAAAAAAGCAAGAGGCTCCAGTGAAAATGAACACTAGGCCAAGATGAAGGAGACCTGAATTATTCTGCCCTTTCAAAACTTGCCTGTGGTGAAATATATGGGCCAATGTATTTTCTTTTATCTAATCATCTGGGAGTGGCTTCGGTACCTACAACATATGACTAGAATGTCTGTTTCAAGGATGAGACTGTTTTTAAAAGGTTAAAAACTGTGTTGATAAACTGGAAAATTCTCATCTCAATGTCACAATATAGATGGACTTACCCTCAGAACATCTTTTTGTTGTTATATATCATGGAAGAAATTATATGAACTCTTTTGAGGGAAGGGCAGATGTAGAGACAGGATTTTAAATGTGCAAGTGAGAAGCACAAAATCACACACACCGAGGAAACCTCTTACTTTCAGTCAACAGAACTATGAATCTCAATATAAGGAACAGAATCAACGTAACATTTGTGGTCTGAATGTAAGAAGAAAGTGGAATAAAAAGAATACAATAACTTCTAAATTGGTTTGCTCTCTAAGAAAACTATAACCCTTTTAGGGAACCTGAAGGTCTGTATCACAGTCTGATTTTTAAAAAGTGTTTCTTCAAACTATGGCTGCCTTCAGTTCTGTATTTAAATTTAAAGTTCTTATGTACACATTTCAATTTATTTTTTCTTTTCTTCTTAAGGATTAACATGCTAGAATGGAAAGACTTTAAAGATCCTGAGGGGAGAAAAGTTCAGAAAGACATATTTTTCCAGTGTAAGGAAATAAAAAGCAGATGTTCATCACTTTGTCTCCCAAGTTTAAAAGCAGATCATTGGAAAAAGACAAGGCATCTCAAAAGCACTCTATGACCTAACACAGGAAGGGCTATAGCTATGCCATGAGTGACAGGCTAAAGGATGACACTTTTAAGACAGCTGTTTAAGTTTATGGAGGTTATTTTTATAACTAGTGTTAGTATATCAATTTTCAAACTTTTTTAGATTTACATGTACATTTTTGTATAATTCTTCTATGAAAATAGAGGTTTAAAATTCTTCTATTATTTGAATCAGTGTAGAGATGCTGCCAGTTGCTGATTCATCTATTCCAATGATGTATTCTGGCCCTGGAGCATAATCCCAGGCTGGATTTGGGGACCCACTGGATCCAATGAGAGTGAACTTGAGCTGAAACTTCACATATCACCTCACCTCCATAAGCCTTTACTCTGACTGTAAGAGCACAGTGAGATTTGGGGAGTCAGTTCAGAGCCAGTGTCTAGTAACCCCTGGCAAGTCTGATTATGTCTTTTTCCCCCAGCATAGCACCAGGGTTGACACTGTTAGTTTCTTTGGGGGAAACCTGAGAGAAAGATGAACACCACACATTTTTTGTAGTACAGCACAGACCTGCCTCACAGGGACCTGGGCCACCTTCAATTCAATGGGCTCTTGGTTCATAAAACTGGCTCAAGTCTGGAATTGAGAGGCCGTGACTTTTTGCTTTCATGATTCAAGTGACAATTCTGCTCACTTAACCTCGAGCTTTTCCAGTTGCACAAATCAATTAAGAAGTTAGTAGACTGTTTCATGTCTAGACCAACTCCATAGGTCCCTGAGTCAGTGTTCTGAGTATGGCTTTGACTCTGCTGTCCCTTACAGTAACCACACCCATTTGTTTGGGGGCTTTCACCTGGCCGCTGCTTATCTGCCCTAAAGATTTTGAACTTGTTGGCTTCCCCTCAATTCTAAGAGTCAGTTCCTTAAAATAAGTCTTTCTCTCCCCATATACACGTGTGTATAGCAGAATGTGTATATATATATCACATACTTCCCAGAGAAACAGAATGATGTATATAGTGCTATATATCATATATATGGTATATAAAAATGCATTTTATATAAAGATCTATATTTTATTGTATTTATAAACATGTTCATGTAAAATGACTTATATTAAAATAGTAATACTAACTAATAATACTAATAGGAATAATATACATAGTGAAGTATATAGATTCTCTGGAAACCTATAAAACAATGGACAGCAGGGAAGGGATGGGTGGACATTTATAAGGCAGAAATGGTGTAGTTTTCTAAGGATCAAGATAAAAATAACTTTGTAAATTAGAGAGCTTAGAAATCATTTTTTGCTTTCTGGATTTTGTTCAGCAACATTCGCAGATTTTGCTGGAGAAGAATATCTAATCATTGAACACATTATAACCAATGAATCTTATTTTTACACATATGCATTCGTGAAATTGGTAAAAGTTCAAATCCCAGAAATTAAAACCAAATAATTTCTAAAATTATGAGTTAAAAATTCAGGCCCATAACAAGATAAAAACAAGGCAAGCTGGGCCAGCAAAGGAGGTGAGGGCTTACATTCTTTTGCTTTGTCTCTGTCCATGTTGGCCTCATTAATTGCATTCTGAATCTCTTCCAGCCAAAGAACTTTAGAAGCATTCTCATTCTCCTAGGAATATTATAGCAAAACAAAGAAATAACAGTGAATGACAGATGATATAAAAATAACAGCTTTTGAGAAACCATTTTATAATTTCCCCCGGCTCTTATGTATAGCATTTATCAAGCACTGTCATATACTGTCCAAGCTATGAATGAAACAGTTCCCAGATCTGACTGCTTCTTGCTTCTGCAATGCCACTCCCATCACCATCTCTCAATAGGACAGCTACATTAGTCTATAAGCTTCATAGTTTCCAAATTTGCCCTCTATCACCACAGTGGTCCTCTACAGAGAACCAGGTGATCTTCAAAATGGACATCTCATTACACTACTCTTCTTAAATCCCCACTATGGGGGTTTAGTGTAGGGAGTTAGAAGTCCCATCCCAGGACTCTGGCGATCTAATGACCTGTACCTGCTGGCCCCTCTGGCTTCCCCACCCACTTCTACTCCTTGCCCAGACCTTCAGACCAGCCTCCTGACCACCACACTCCACCCCAGCTGCACAGCTTCCTGTTCTTTCTATCATTCAGGCCTGAATGCAAATGCCACCACTTCCAAATACTTCTCTGACTTCTCTAGTCAAATACCTTTCCTTCAATCTCTCAGTAACTGTGGTTCCCAAGGTACCCCTGAGAGTCATGGTATATTTTAAATTTGAGGGAAACATAATGATACTTGACTTTTATCAGATAGAGACAGAAAGAAAGCAAACAAAACAAACAGAAAAATGGTGATTGCCTTCATGGAATAAGCACTTTCGTAGAAGAGACAGATATCAAAAAATAATACAATGTGATTGGCATGGTTAGGGCACTATTAGCTGAAGATACAAGACTAACCAAGAAGGGGTTAAGTTTCGGTGGGAGGGTTGTGAGTTGCAGGAGCAGAAAAGACTAAATAGCTAAAGATAGTTTGAGAAAGTACAGTAATGAAAAGGTAATTATCTATACCACCTTTTATCTTTTATTACAATTTTGCTATAAATGAACTGGCATATAAAATAAATGGGACTTTCAGACAGCCAACTGCATTTATAAAAAAGCTGTCGAATATTACAAATAAATTTTGTTATCAGAAATTGA
The DNA here is from genome assembly GCA_004024925.1 of Scalopus aquaticus. Taxonomy (NCBI): domain Eukaryota; kingdom Metazoa; phylum Chordata; class Mammalia; order Eulipotyphla; family Talpidae; genus Scalopus; species Scalopus aquaticus. The sequence continues at coordinate 94,945 of PVIJ01003256.1, forward strand.
ATATTTTCAGGGAAAATGACATGTTCTATTATAAAAAATTGGAACATTTAGGCCTCCCTGGTGGCACAACGGGTTAAGCACAGTGCTGTGGAGTTGTCGGCAGCTGCAGGGTGAGTTCGATGCCCAGCCGGAGAGAATCCCACATGGCACCGCAGACCTCTCCTGTCTCACCTGCTGCTCCCCTCAGCAGTGTATTTTGGTCGATCTGCCTGTTCTGCTCCCCACTCTGTCTCTGGTGAACCCTCTCACTGTCCCATACCTCTGGCATGCACCCCAGCTTGTTTGCAAAAATAAAAAATAAATCTTTTAAAAAAAATTAAAGATTTAAAAAAAATTGGAATGTTTACCTCTATGTGGGATTATGTATCATGCACTAAACTTTAATCCAAAACTGTGATGAGCAACAAGTAGCTGACTACAGTCAAGGAGAACTAGCACCATCACTGAAGACTCATTTAGGTAGGGCCAGGGAGGAGAAATAACATTACCACCTTCTCTGGCAAGTTTCAACCCTATTTCCCTCAGAGGCTAACATGAGATATGTATGTAGAAATAATTCTGAAAAAGAGACATAGTACGTTATTTTATCACAGTACGCATGTTCTGACTAAGAGAGACCACTGCAGAAGGCTTGGCACCTGCTTCTGCAATCATCTCTAGACTGCCCTGTTGAGAACTGCTAGCAAGATTTTCAGGTGTTAGTAAGGTTTTCATTTCTTGGGAAAATGAACGGGGAAGATTCAAATAGGGAACAAGATGGGAAGTTGAAGACTAAAAGGATGAAGAAACAGGAAAGAAGGTACTATTTTCTTTCTGTTTCCAAGACCAAAGAGAATCCAAATACTTTCCAAGTTACCACTAAACACTAAGCTCCACATAAGTTCATTGATACATGCCTTAATTTATTGGAAGGATATTTAGCATCTTTCTTTATACCTTATCACTGTAGAAAATGAACCACACAAACTTTCATCCAGATGAGAAGTTACAATACCACTTCAACATTGAAAGAACAGATTTATGTATCAAACTAAACAGAGACACTGCAAATCAAATCAATTTAAGTCAAGAGTTTACATCACTCATTAAACTAAAGGTGGCTAGAGTTAAATTTAAATGCAAGTCCAAGAGTTATATCCTACCATGTAAGGTCTACTTTTCAATTGCAGTATATTTATAGGATGGCCACACTGTTCCAGCGAAACAGTAAGGTTCAACAGATGAGTTACAAATTGATTAAGTGAACAGAAAGTAGGCCACCTGCAAATCAAGTCATAAATTCCTGAATTTAAATGACTCCTAGAATATTTTACACAAAAAATATTCTCTTCAATATTTTGTGGGGTTTTGGTTATTATTTCTGCCATATATGAGAGCATCTTATTTCCACTTGTGCCATCATACAGTATGTCACTGAAGTATTAAACAATGACTTTTGATTGTAAAACTCATATAGTGATGAACTTTAAGAGGTGAAAGTCTACATAGATTAATTCCTTCCTAATTTATCCCTCAGCCTTTGAAGTCTTATGTGAGATATGTATTTTTGATTCTGGCTACATTTTATAGGCAACAGGTGTGTTGGGTTGTCTGGCTTAGTGTTTAGCCTTTTTTTTTTTAAGATTTATTTATTTATGCATACAAGAACTGGGGTGTAGGCCAGAGGTATGCAGTGGTGAGAGGACTCACCGGAGACAAGAGTGAGGAGGAAAACAGGCAGATCTACTGAAGTACACTGCTGAGGGGGTGAGGCAGGAGAGACATGCTGCGCCATGTGGTAAACTCCCTGGTCGGGGATCGAACTCAAGCTGCAGTGGCTGCGGATAGCTTCATAGTGCCGAGACTTAACCCACCGAGCCACCAGGGAGACCCTTAGTGTTCAACCTTAAGTTTTATTAATCACAGGAAAATCTGCTGTAATGCAGGCTATTTTTATTACATATTTAATCATATAAAAGCTTACATGTTGTGAATGTATTTAATACCACTGAGTTGTAATAAAGGGTGTCTTCTCTGCATTCCAATGTTATATCATGATTTCAGTTTAACCAGAGTTGTTTGGAGATCTTCCCCTTCCAGTTATCTGACTCTATAGAGTTATTGAATGCTTTAGAACATGTTGAGCTGCACCAAAACAAGACACTATACAAACAAGTTCTGGCCAACAATGATGACAAATTCACAACAATGTGACGTGACAGCGAATTTTCAAAGGAATTAAGTGCTAAATACTTAAGTAACCAGTTTAAGAAGATTTGAAATAACTGAGAGGATACAGAATAATTTGACAACTCAGTGATTAAATAGAAATTATACACTGAGGTCCTCCCTGGTGGTGCAAGTGGTTGAGTCTCAGCACTGTGAAGCTATCCGCAGCCACAGCAGCACAAGTTCGATACCTGGCCAGGGAGCTTCCCACATGGTGCAGCAGACCTCTCCTGCCTCACCCGCTGCTCTCCTCAGTAGTGTACTTCAGTAGATCGGCCTGTTCTGCTCCCCACTCTGTCTCAGGTGAATCCTCTCATCACCTCATACCTCTGGTCTGCACCCCAGTTCTTGTATGCATAAATAAATAAATCTTTAAAAATATTATATACTGAAACTTCATTTTTAAAATGGGTAAACATGGGACATAGGATAGATTCAAAATGACTGCTAAGCATCTCATTTCAGCTCAGTTCTGTCAAGGACTGTATGTTATCTACATTGTTTTCAATGCACATAAACACACTGGGTGGGAATTCCAGCATCTGCTCAGAGCAGACTACTGAGGATCTGGAAGAGTTAACAGACTTTCTCTGGGGAAAACAGAACATACTCAGAGCCTCCGGCTGAGTCATGTAGCCCAAGTGGAACATGAGTGCCGTCACACCCTTTTCATGAAGAGATCCTCAGCGAGCTTCCTGCCTGCAGAGCACGGCAGAGCACGGGACAGCACACTTCTACAGAGAGCAAGGTTTCCTTTTGCGACTAACACATGGACTGAGGTGAAATCGTGCTCTTTCTCATACACCTGATAACAACTGGAAAACAGAACACAAGTCATCGAGATGAAAAGCCTCATCTTTGCAGCTGTTGGAACAATGCTTCTGTCCCTCACTTTGTGTCAAAGCGGTAAGCTCCTTTCTTGCCAGGATAGATGACGGTGCTTGGTTTGTGTTATAAAAGTCAACAGAATCTAACATTTTTTTTTTTTTTTGTATTTCACGCAAACTCCATCAAAATGGCAGAGACTGATCTCAGTCATTAAAAGGTGGAATCAAGGGAGTGAATAATTATAGTTTGTTTAATCAAATCTGGTCAACAAATAGGTGTTCTGGTTCACTTAAATTTGTGCCATAGTCAGATTTTAGATCTCTACAGTTAGTCAAGGATAACTTTCTACGTGAGAAGTTTTTTGATTTTCTAAGAATTTCCTGTGATTCAACAAATATAGCGCTTTTCCAAGACATTTAAAAAAATCCTATGTTTATACTGCCTGGTAAGGCATGTATGGGGGAAAAATATGAATATTCCCAGAAAGATTGAGTGACCAGTCTGCTTTTGATAAACAGCAATGATAAGAAGTTAGTGTTTCTTAAATGAAATGCCTTTTCTGATTTTCAAAAATATGCAGGAGTTCTCCCTAAAGATTTTTCAATTTTAGAAATGAGATCTTCCAAATATTAGTCAACTCTTAATGTATTTCCTGCTTTGCTCAACACAATGTTGACCTGAAATTTCCTTCTTGTTCCCAAATTAACTATTTTGGGATAGGTTGGTACTCACAACTCTTACACTGTTAGGTCACACTCTAGTTAACAATGTTAGAAGTTGGAGATTTGGGGAGAGAGTCAACAAGGGGGAAAACAAAGAAAAAACTGATCTCTGTAAAGAAATACTGCTGGAAATTTGTAGCTGGAACAGAAGCTGCGGATAGCAGTGGTGTATACTGTGGGATTTATGAACAGGTTAAGTGAGAACTTTTCCTTAAGTAGATGAACCAAAATGCAGCAGAATGACAAGAGATTTGTGGAGGTGGTTCTTTCAAGATGCTGGTGGGGTCTGATGGAAGTGAAAATGGAGAAATTCAGAGGAAATAAAGCAAACATCAGTTAATATGCTTATTTGATAGGGTGGGGGAGAATTGGGGCCTGTTATCTCAGGGCTGAAGTCCATTCTTTTTGTATCAGTTTCTTTCTAAGGTCCCTTCTGAGGTCAAAAAACATTTCAGAGATATGCAAGTGGAAATTTGTGTAAGGAATGCAAATAAACTTTTAAAAAATATGAGTTTTAACCATTGATACTGTTCTTAAGGAAACCAGGCTCTAGGAATGAAAGACTTATTCATGCTGAACCAGAGCCAGAATTTTCATGGTAAACAGAAGGAAGACTTTTTCACAGTCACTGTTTAGCATGTTTCAGAATGATGTCTTGATTAATCACAGGAAATTTTCTAAAAACAGCATGGTTTTTCAAGAGCTCTTTTTATCAGATCTTGAAGGGAAATAACTTGCATTGCATGTCTTGAGCTGTCATTTTCCAGCTTCATGCTTATCTTTAAAAGTTCTTCTCTTCAGTGATGTCAGAACTACCAGAACTTTTCCAAATACAAAAGTGAGAAGGATGCTAGCGGTTGTACCTGAGAGTCACACAACAGCGCCTTCAAAGTTCACATCTAAACAGAGACAGAAGAATGCTGCTTCGGATTTTGCTTTCCTTTTCTTTAATCTGCATTTCCTTGAATGACATCCTAGCACCTCCCTGTCCTACTTGTTCAGGCAATACTCTCCCTCTGTGTTACACACTGAATTCTGCTCATGCAATACTCAGGGTTAGGAAGGAGGCTTCGATTTCACCCAGGGGTGAACTGCTAGAGATTAAAGCTGGAAGAGAAACTGGCTTTGAATGAGGACCTGTTACTAAACACTAACCTCAAGTATTCAACAGGTAAGAATTCAGAGGTCATGTGCAATGATGTAACTGGAAGAGCAAAGGCATTTTAAATTAGTAAGTATAAAGTTTATATTCAACAGCAAAGCCCACTTTAAGGTAACATTAGAAATTTGGGCGAATCTACTCTCCACATGTCTAAGATTAATTTATAGACAAATTATATAGTGCGACACAGATCTGAGTATCACGGTTAATTTTTTTGAAGTTGCTCTTTCAAGAATCGACATGCCCAGTAAACGCCTGCTATTCATAGTATGCAGTTGTTGTATCTAATTTTCCATTTCTAACTTCTTAGATCATCCTATTGAGGGCATGTTCTGATTTTCTCCTCTCCCTTAAAGTCTGGCATTTCCCCTAAAGGCTTCTTTTGGATTCTTTTTTTCTGACATCTCTCCCTTTGCCATTCAGCCATTCCTACTAAATCTATACAGACTGAAAAACTCATACCTCTCATTTGGGCTTCTGCAATTTTGAACTCAATACCCAACTCTTCCAACTTGCCATGGACCTTTTACATACAAATATCCTACTGGTAACTCACTTCGTAAAACCAAAAACTGAGATTTTAGCTTTTCCTCATGCTTCTTCCCTTGTCCCAATCTCCTCCTCCAACTTATTTAAAATAGAAACCTCCAAGTCATTCTCGTTTCTTGCCTCTCCCTTAAGCTGCCATCGCCAAGCTGATGCCAAGTCCCTGCGAGTCTCCATCATGGGTCTTGTGTGCTCATCTTTGGCTCCCTCTGCCAGTGCTTCAGCTCTGCAACTCACCATTTGAGTACGAATGATTAAGCAGCCTCCAAATCAGACTCCCAGTGCCTCCAGTTCTTAACTTTTTAGCCTGTTCTCTACACTGTCACCAAGGTCATCTTAAATAAAAGTCAAATCATGGCTGTCTTTCCTATTGTTGCTTTAACAAATTACCACAAACTCAGTGTCTGGCAACAAGAGATTTATTTTATTTTTGGAGGTCACAAGTTTAAAAATTAATATGATTTTTCATGTTTCATTTTCATTTTTCATGTTCATTCTGGAAGCTTTGAGGGGGAATCTTTTTTCTTGTATTTTTTTCACCTCTAGGCCCATGATTTCTTAGGACAGTTTAGAGGTACTTCAGGGATTTGGCTGTAACCTATTCTTCTAATTCCATTTCTAGAAATTAGCATGAGACAATGCATTTTTGTAAATCTTTTAATCTGAGAGGAGATGACAGAGATGGAGTTTAAAATTTTCTATCATTGGCATGTAAATATGCAATAAACATTTACTGATTTAACTTATCTGATATTCCTAGATCCCGTGTCAGTTCACATCACGTTTTTGCCCTACCAGAATCTTGTTCATTCATTAAGTTTCATTTCTTTTTGAACCCTGCTCATCTTTGCTCACATTCAACGTTTCTTTGGTATTTAGTGCAAACCTCTAAATCTGCTATTACCTGAATGCCTTTACAGTCTGTAATGAGTGACAATGGCCTATAATTGTCTGATGTACTATTTTTGTTTCCTTCAAAAGTATTATAAACTCTTTACATGCATGCAACTGTCATCTGGTTTTTAATCTTACTCGGGCTAGTATGGTGCTGGGGCAAATGATATATACTAAATGTATATATCTTGATTACCAGATCTATAACAATTCTGTAATATGAAAATGACTCTAAATTCTACAACTAATAGAAATTATATAGCATAAGACATTTTGTTTCATTGTCTCTTGAACTATAGACACAGTTCAGCAACAAATCATATGTCAGTAAATTTTTTCAATTACAGGTATGGAAAATGATGGAGACAACTCGGCAAGGCCAACTATAACTCTTAAGAACTTCCGTGGAGTTCCCCAACGTGATTCAGAAGAGATTCCACCTTTTGTTATCGAAGGATGGACAGAAATCACAACAGTAAAATTTAAGTGCCCTGATGAAAGTGTTTCAAATATCCATGTGAATAATGCTACCACAGAGTACCTGAGTAGCTCCTTAAGCACCAAGCTGATACCTGCCATCTACATCCTGGTATTTGTAGTAGGTGTGCCAGCCAACGTGGTGACCCTGTGGATACTCTTCTTCAGAAGAGTATCCATGCGCATGACTATTTTTTACACCAACTTGGCCGTTGCAGATTTTCTATTTTGCGTCACGCTGCCCTTTAAGATCGCATATCATCTCAACGGGAACAACTGGATATTTGGAGAAGTCATGTGCCGGGTCACCACAGTCATCTTCTACGGCAATATGTACTGCTCCATTCTGCTCCTTGCCTGCATCAGCATCAACCGCTACCTAGCCATCGTCCATCCTTTCACTTACAGGGTGCTGCCTAAGCGCACCTACGCCACCCTAGCTTGTGGACTGGTGTGGACAACAGTTTTCTTATATATGTTGCCATTTCTCATGCTGAAGCAGGAATATTATCTTGTCCAGCAGGGCATCACCACCTGCCATGATGTCCACAACATATGTGAATCTTCATCTTCCTTCCAACTCTACTACTTCATCTCCTTGGCATTCTTTGGATTCTTAGTTCCATTTGTGGTCATTATCTACTGCTACACAGCCATTATTCGGACACTTAACTCATATGACCATAGATGGTTACGGTATATTAAGGCGAGTCTTCTCATTCTTGTGATTTTTACCATTTGCTTTGCCCCAAGCAACATTATCCTTATTATTCACCATGCTAATTACTACTATACCACCACTGATGGCTTGTACTTTATCTATCTCATAGCCTTGTGCCTGGGTAGCCTGAACAGTTGCCTAGATCCATTCTTTTATTTTCTCATGTCAAAAATCACAGATCACCCTACTTCTTATCTTACAATAGTGAAGTCATCATAGGGAATAAGGAAAGCTATCTGTGAAAACATACATACTTGCAATAACACAGTGCAAGAGGCTGTAGTCTCTAGCTCCATTTTTGAGCTCCTGGGAAATAGTGCTTCAAAAGGAAATATTACAAAACCACTAACTTTAAAAAATGCTAGCAGTATTTTAAGATATCAATGCAAAAGAAAAGATACTACCATTATTTTTTTAGTAACTGACTTTTCCATTGGCCTTACAGTATTTCTGTCTTGTATATTTCCATTTCCCCTATATCTCTCTGGTTTCTATTTTATTTTACTTTATTTTTTTTAAGAATTTTATTTATTTATGTGTACAAGCTGGGATACAGGCCAGAGGCGGGGGCAGCGAGAGGGCTCACCAGAGACAGTGGGGAGCAGAACAGGCAGATCAAAAATACACTGCTAAGGAGAGCAGCGGGCGAGACAGGAGAGGTCCGCCACACCATGTGGGACTCTCCCCGGCTGGGCGTCGAACTGGCATCGCTCGCGGCCGACAGCTCCACAGTGCAGCGCTCAACTGCTGCGCCACCGGGGAGGCCCTCTGGCTTCTATTTTAGATGATAGATGACTTAGAAGGAGAATAACGAGACAAAGAACAAGGGGTCTGAATGGTGAGAAATGTAAGTTGTCAGTTTTTATTATTTAGAATCATTTAAAATTTTATGCTTCTTTCAACACCCATGCTGGGGGCTGCCATTTTCATGATGCCTGTCACTAGGGCACATCATCCTAGTCCCATCTTTGTCTTTTAACCTCTTTTGCACAGCCAACCTAGCCTCCATTTTCAAGGCCAAATTAATCTTCCTCAAGTAAGTTTGAATGTATCACTCAAAATCCCCAATGCAAAAACCCTCCTTGACTCCTCACTGCTTCTGGAATAAATTATATATCTCTAAGCTAGTATTCAGGATTAGTTTTCTACTTTTACTTCCCAATAATCTTGCCTATAGTGTACACTAGCCAAGACTCTTGCTTTGCTGTGATCTTTATTTTTCCTCTAACTGCCACTAACTGGAAAGCTATTTCTAACATGTTTGCCTTAATTCTTTCCATTTCTTAAAGTACTCCAAGGACTAGTATTCCGATTCTAAGCTGGATGTTTATTTTTCTCGTCTGAACTTTCAAAGCACTTCTTGTATTTTTATTATGGCACTTAAGTACACTTCATTTACGCATAAATATTAATTCCATAAACATATATTAAGCACCATGTAGAGAAAGGACTATTCCTCCTCCTACTTTGAGCTCCTTGTAGCAACCCCAGAACCTAAACAATATGAAAGTCCATTAAATTCTTACTGAGAAGCTAAGGTTCTCGATACATCATGGGATATTATTTTTCAGCTGAGCATGTAAAAAAAAAAAAAAAGGAAACTAGAAATATAACTCAAGGTCATTCTTAAGTTTAAAATAGCTCGATTATTTTATTCCTTAAACATAGCTTTTAATGGGGGGAAATATTTTGTTAAATGTCCAGAATATTCCTGTAGATAAATGACTTATTTCCCCTTAATTTAGGGGTTAGACAAGAGGGGAATATTAGAAGTTAAGAGGACGAAGGATTCATGATACAAATTTTCGAGTCTGTAGGAATGTGCATTGACTATGTATTTTGTATTGACCATCAAAACAATTAAAACATTTCAAATGTGTATTTTTGAGTGTGCAGAGTTTTCTATTTTCACTGGACATGGATTAGAAAAACATGCATATGAATACCTTTTAAAGTATGTGGTTTACATAATAAAAATAGGTTTGACACAATGTATGCAAGAAAAAAATCTAAAATATATTTGAAGAGGACAAAAACATCAATGGAAGGAATTAGAGTCTGCAAATGAAGTCGTCAACTGTAACACTGCTTTATCTAGAGGAAAATGCAACAATACTCTCTTATTAAAAGCACAGTTGTAGTAAGTGTGTAGTTAGCTTTTCAGGGTATAATTCATATGTTCTCAAGCAAAGACTTCAATTTCAAAATAACCCACAATTCACTGACTCAATTCACTGCACAGACATTAAAAAGTGTGTTCTTTGCTAAGCAGATGCCAAAATGCCCATTACTCAACCTTTCTCCAAGGGACAAAGGAATTTGTGACCTACACAAGGTCACACTTGAAATACCATTCACGAGGATCAAGAGTTGCACCAACTGGAATCACTGTCCTCAGTCTTTGATAAAACTGAGTATACAGTTTATGAAGATGTTATCCATTGTGACTTGAACAGTGTAAGCTTTACTTTACACTGACAAAACCAGGAATGTAATTTTTTTCTATTACTTTCCAAGGGTAGACCTCCGGAATGAAAGGCACAGAAATGCTACATTGAAACATGACTGGGTGTTTCAGTTATACAAGCTAGCTAAAACATAAATACAGAGACCAACAAATAAACAAAAGAATCAAACTGTTTTCCAAGAAAAGAGAACAGGCTAAGAAATGAGTTTCAAATTAATGAGCAGAGAAAGTAAACTGTTTATAAATAGAAATTTAACCACCTAAGCTTCACTGCTTGGAATGGTGGAGGTGTAAATCTGTTAGATACTGCCCACACAGGTTAAGCCCTAATTTTATAAGCTTTAACTACAGGTTTAAGAGTGGCTTAAGGCCTGAGCTAGAACCCAGATCTCTAGGCTCTTATTTAAAGTTCTAATTACACTATTGTATTGAAGTTACTGCTTTCACACTTAGGAAGGATGCCCGACAGACAGCTGGCAGAGCGTGGGCACTCAGGAAGGCTTTGGGCGCTCTGCAGGGTCCTGCGGAGGTCCGCCCTGATGTAGAGCTCTTAGAATGGAATGCTCTGTGGGCACTGCTGCTGCTGACTCTGAAAGATCTGTGGAGATGGGCTCACCCCTGTGGCTGAGGACAGTGTCTATCCCTATCCTGTGTCCAGAAGATCCCTACTTTGGTTTGTGGACAGAGCAAGTCCTAAGTCTAGTAAGGCTCTTGCGACACAGGTATCACTTATCCCTTCTCTTTGGGACAGTGACAAACTCCCACAATAATATATTATTTCAGGACTTTTTTGGGTGTCAGGCTCCTTGCTAAAGGTTATATACTATTACATACATACATATTAATAATTAATATGATTATATATTTATATAACATATTATATATTTATGTTATATATTATATATATTTATATTACTATTTAATCTTCACCATAATGCTATAATTCTGGTACTATTATTCTCATTTATCACACATAAAAACCAAAGCACAAAGAATTTTGGTGACTTGACTAAAATCCCTACCGAAGCCAAGATTTGAATGGTGTCTGTTCCCAAAGCAAACTGTCTTCCAGGGCTGGTAAGTGCATGGTGACAGTTCAGCAGGGGGCAGCAGGAAAAAGTCCATTCCTTGTTCACTGAGTCTCCTCTCCTCCCCCTGGGATGTGGGGTCCAAGTCTCACTCTCCTGCTCACTGGCCAAGCATTCAGGCGTGCTCACATCGACGCAAAGACAGCCACACTCCCAGTTTAGGGAGGCTCAAATGAGGAAGATTTGAAAGAGGACATCTGTTAGGAAAGAGGGCGAGGAAACTGCTGCCATCCCTGCAGAGGCTGACAGCATAGGACACCCGCCTGGGGGAGAGGCCCCTTTACTTGTAATGAGGCAGTTTAGAAGTGTGGAGTGATTAGGATTTTTTTTACTTTTATTGAATTTTTATTAATATTTTTTAGCATGGGTAAGTACATTGTGCAAAATTTAAAAGATTCAAAAGCGTATCTTTTTCTTCCTTAGCCACTTAATTCTTTTTTCCCATAGGCAACACTTAACTTCTTTCCCCAGAGGCAACACTTTTGTATGCTGTTGGACACCAAAATACTTCTAGTGACTTGAGTTGAAGTTAGTTACTTTGAGGGAAAATGTGGATTTGGATTGTAGGTCCTGTTCCAGAAACTAGAAGAATTACTAGGGAAACTGACCCTTTGTGAGCTGCTTACATTGCTTTTTCAAAGTTTGGAAACACTGAGTTAATAATAAATACACTCTAAAAGATAAAAACTAAACAATATAAAAGTAGAGTGAAAAGGAAGTCTTCCAAGGCCTTCTTGGTGGCACAACGGGTTAAGTCTCAGCACTATGAGGCTATCTGCAGTCATGGCAGCACGAGTTCAATGCCTGGCCAGGGAGCTTCCCACATGGCATAGCAGACCTCTCCTGTCTCGTCCGCTGCTCCCCTCAGCAGTGTACTTCAGTCGATCTGCCTGTTCTGCTCCCCATTCTGTCTCTGGTGAATCCTCTCACAACCCCACACCTCTGACCTACACCCCAGCTCTTGTATGCATAAAAAAATAAATAATACTAAAAAAGAAGTCTTCCATAGATACCTGCCTTGGAATGCACCTTTCTGAAAGTGTATGCACTTATAAGCATATATATATATCTATACACACACACACGGATACATGTTTTAGTTTGAATATATAAGCATCTGGAAGCATGATTTTTGAACTTAATACACACAATTAAGACTGCCCAGTATAGACTCACTCATTCTTTTTGATGGCCACATAGTATTTCACTACATAGATACACTGTAATTTACTTAACCAGTTTACTGTCTCTGGTTGAGGGGCATTTAGGTTGTTTTTGAACTTTTGCTATCATAAACATGCAAAAATTTTTTTTTTCATTTGCCTTAATACACAGTAAATGTTATTGAATCAGATAGATCCAAGCATAGTTCCTTAACTAATTACTTTATGGATGGGTCTGTATAATCTAGTGTTAGTTTCATTATTTGAAAGGTTATATGAGTGATACTGAATTCACAGGGTTGCTATGAATTGCTGAGGATAATATGTATAAAGTACCTAACAATGCTGGCAAATAGCAGGTGCACAATAAATATTTGCTTTAACTGAAATTTTTTTTCCTATTTCAGTTGAGTTAGCTCCGGGGTTCAAAAGGCATTGACGAAGGAGATATCTACCCCATCCCAGGTGGGCCTGCACCTGAGGACGTGGCAGCCACAGCGGCTAGTCCCCAGTGGCTTCACTCCTGCTCTCAGGAGACACAAGCCTCGCCACTCAGCTCAGTAGTCGCCCAGTGTGACTGGTGCCTGTGTGACTCCTCACATCACACAAGCTCTGCAGTCAGATAAAATCACCTGCTTCTCAAAAGGACTGACTAGTTCAGTTTCCTCCCACGCCCAGATTGAACCAGGCGAGTACCCGCCTAGCACTGCATTCCCTGCCGGCTTTCACCCACCGTACAGCCCTTGCTTTCCTTTCAGGTACAGTTCCTCTTCTATTCACACACCAACTTCTTTTAGGAATCTAGTCTACATCAGCCCTAACCGTCTGAAACATTTTGTGCCCTCCTCATTTTCATATTTTGCCACATATTTCTATTGTTTTTATTATTCTACTCAAGAATGCCTACTCTTCAGTAGTAAGTTTCTAAGTATTTTGAAGATAAGGACAGATAAGATAAATGTTATTATATGCTCTTCCTATCCATGTTCCCTGACCAGATGCAATATTCGGCATCACACACACAGTATGTACTCAGTACAGATCCACTGACTTGGACTCTGAAAAGAACTCACCCATGACTGGGTTTTTAATGAAGGAGTAGAAAATAAAATCGGTTCTGGAGCCTGCCTCCCCATAATGCTTGACACCAGGAAAGTAAGAGCCTATTACCTCCTTTCTGGTTCATAGTCAATCACTGGGACAAGAAGTTTATTAGCTTTGAAGAAAAATGGGTCAAAAATCCTCCTCTTCCTCCTCCATCTGGCCTGTAATTTTAAGAGAAACAAATCTACTAAGACTTACCATGACTTTCTGAGACTTAGCATAGTGTAAAACATCCTGGTAGTGTTGGGCATAGTTTGGGTCCACATCTTTAATTTTAGCATTAGGTAACAGCAGAGTATCCAAAGTTCGAGAAGGATTCCCTTCATCAATAGCTTCATTGATGAACCCTACAGCTACAATTCCTAGAAAAGAAAGAAAAAGTTCTCCTTTTTAGTCATAAGAAATTATAAATTTTTAAAAATGTGGCTGGTATGACTGAAGAACTTAATTTTATATTTTAATTTTTAATTAAAATAGTCACATGAGGTTGGAAAGTGTAGGTAGGTACCATAGAAATTAACAATGTCATTCATACTTTGGGATGTTTTTAGGGATCACATATTGCTAATTAGTATCACAGATTGATTCTATAATAGGGGCTGGTAAAATAACATCTGTAGCCCCAGAGCATGGATGTACCAAAGCAGGAATAAGCAAATTCACCAGTTTAGCCTTCTATCATCTCTTCCAAACCACAGATCTTAGGACATAGACTATAGTAAAGTTCAGGAATGAATCAAACTATGGAATCTGAAACATTTTTGAAACTCCAGGAGAGGGGATTTATTTGGAGGCCACTTTCTATAACACCACATTATTATTAAAAATAAACTATCAACCAGTCATAAAATAATATAGTGTATTCGTGTATGTGTATATATACATGAAAATGTCCATAAAAATATGTACACACATATATATATATACACTAACAGAGAGGGGGTTTGCTTTCCAGGTTAGTAAAGAAACTAACAAGTGTTAACAAGTAATAAGCTTAATAATAAACATTCTTAAAGCCAAACTTATTCCTCATTTTATCAGTTATTTTTAACAGTCATAAGTCACTTTATAAATATGATATGCTATAAAATAGAGCACTTCTGGTTTTTAAGAAGTATCTCATCTTGACCTACAAATTAAGGTAGAATATTTAGCTGAATATTTCCTGAACAGGTAACCCCATAAATACCACCTTGCTAAGAATAAGAAAACTTATCTGTAGGATGAATGGAACAATCTAAAATGCCTACGAATAATTCCAGATTATAACACTTAAAACTATTTGAAGACAAAGTACTTCTCTAACATGCAAGTTAACATATTCCAAAACAGTGGGAGAACCTGGGCCAGTCTAAGTACTAGCCACATACAAGGTATTATCATTTTACCCTGCAGGAGTTATAAGCTGAAGAGTACTTTGTATCATACTCTGGACACCCCCTTGGGTAGACTGTTCTAAATCATTAAACACCCCACCCCAAAATGGTCTTAACAGAAGCATGTGTGAGAAAGACTGTGTGTTCTTAACGGCCAGTCACCTGGGAGTGCGTGCATGCCAGCTGACTTGATTGAAACCACCTGCTTACAGTTTGTGTTGCCTTTCTAAGAACGCAGCCACTGAGGTCATAGTAAATGACCTCACAGGAGCTGAAAGACCTACCCAGAACCCCCCTGGGCACCTCTGCATCACTTCCTATGTGTCCAAGTAAATAGGAAATCCCATTTGAGCAAAGACTGCAGAGTCTCAGTCCACAGTCTCCTTCTTTAAATAAAGTGTGAGACTGTAATAGCCCAGGGGAAGAGTGGGAATTCTTAGATTTTGTGTAATTGAGATGGTGGATGAGGTAACCTACCAAGATCAGTACTTATGAAATTTAAAAAGCAAATATTGAAAGGAAAAATAACTTCCTTCTTTAGGCTACATGGTTAAAATAATGCTCCTTTATGGCTCTACTAGGAAAGTAATCTTTTCCCTAAAAAATCTAGAGCACCCAAGTCTGAAGAAATACATTTAGCAGCTTCTCTAGTACATGGACTGTCCACAGTGGTCACACCTTCCTAGCCCACACCTTATCTACATCACCATTTAAACTCAGGATTAGACCTTCAAGTATGCAGCAGAGGTGGGGTGAAAAGTAATGAACTTTCAAGGTGCCATGAAAAATTATCAGCTTTTTCAGATGATTTACTTCCTATATTGTGCAATTCTTGCATGTATTTATATAAACATATAAAGCACAATTTAACTTTTTAAATAATTACCTAAACACATGATATTAAACTCAATGCTTCAAGAACTATAAACAAAAACACGTCATTTTGCAAAATAATGAAACAAACTGAAACAGAAAGAAATAAAATACTTCTTATAAAATTCCCCAAATTCTAGAAAGGAAACATCAATCTCTGAGGTAACAACTCTGGTTATGGCCTACACCTTCATAACAGGATGCTTAAAAGAAAAGTGATAATGGCCACGTTATTTATACCAATAAAAATACTCTCCACTGGAGGGAACTTAGTAGTGCAATTATGTAGATAAATGCCACCACACTAATCAGGAGAGATTTTTGCTTAAAAGGAACATTCACCTAAATATGACCATTATCTTTTCCATACAAATGTTACTTCTTTTCTTTTCCTGGTAAAAACAGTCTATTTGATAGTCTGGGACAAAATGCCATCACCTTTCCTGTACCCTCTTTGAATCAGTGTCAAGAATGGGAGTAATACAAAAATTGTCAAGCACTGAGAATTAATGCAAGTCACTTGTATTAGCAGCACATACAGAAATCACCAAAAGAAATCTGGACTGTGGCATTGCTAGAACTGCCAGAAAGAACTGCAAAAGTGTTAGATAACAAAGATTAGACATGATTCTTGGTCTTGCCTCACCCAAAGAGAGGGGTTCTACCTCGTAGGTGGCACTGGCCCAAGCACCCAAGAGAATCAGAATGTGGATCTGGGGTCAAGAAGGCAGAAGGGCAGACGTCTGGGGGACTGAGTTTTGTTTTTATTTTTTAAAGATTTATTTTTATTTATTTATGCATATAAAAACCAGGGTATAGGACAGAGGTGTGAGGGTGAGGGGGGTGAGAGGATTCACCAGAGACAGAGTGGGGATCAGAACAGGGAGACGGACTGAAATACACTGCTGAGGGGAGCAGCAGGAGAGACAGGAGAGGTCTGCTGTGCCACGTGGTCAGCTCTCTGGCTGGGGATTGAACTCATGCTGCAGTGACTGGCCATAGCTTGATAGCGCTGAGACTTTAACTCCTATGCCACCAGGGAGGCCAATGAGGGCTGAGTTTTTGTTTTCTGTTTTTCTTTTTCAACAGATTTATTTATTTATGCATACAAGAGCTGGGGTGCAGGCCAGAAGAGTGGGGCAGCGGGTAAGAGGATTCACCAGAGACAGAGTGGGGAGCAGAACAGGTGCATCTACTGAAGTACACTGCAGAGGGGAGCAGCGGCAGAGACAGGAGAGGTCTGCCGCACCAGGTGAGTTAGCTATCTTTGACATCCTAATAGGAAAATATTAGGACTTTTATTTATGTATTTTTGTTGTTCTCTTAAAGTCTTTTTGTATGTGCATTGTCGTGTTTATAGTATATTGTTACAGCAGTGCAGGTATAAAATTTATATATATTATATAATATAGACATATTAGAGGAGTGTGCCTATTTAAGGCTTTATGAGCAAAAATTTGCAGCCCTAGAGAACGAAGTAGTCTGGCACCATATCCTTTCCTTAGTATACACTGTCTAAAGAAAGAAACGGTCTAATACTTACGATCCTTTTCTTCAAGAATTTGCATGTTAACCATATCCACGCAATTCTGAATTTCATTCCAGCTTAGGTTATCTTGCCCATGGGTTAAGGCTTCCAGTTTAATGGAGAGTAGTGCATTTGCGTAACTGTGGAAAAAAGAACAATTATGATACTAATCAGAGACATTCATTTTTTTGTTCCTGTTATGCATCTTAAATATGACACGTGGCCAGACATAGATGTTATGAGATTAGACAGCGTAGAAAGCAAAATCTTACAGTCTTGTCCGCAGAATAGCCAGCTCACTTATACTAATGGTGCTTATTTTCTTAAAAGTATTTTTGTGTACAAATGCTGTTTGATGAAAGTTCCTCTAACCACAACCTGGTCCTAACTGAAGAAAAAAACTAGAATTTCTCAACTCTAAAATTGCTCATATTCTTGGTTGTGTCTTGGTTCAATTGCACTGTCTTGGTTCTGCGATCTTCAGATGATATAAATCAGAATTACCATAGATGCTAATTTTTCCACCAAGGGTCCTTTTCTTGTTCCTTCCAAAATCCAAACTTGGGAAGACCTTTTCTACTGTCCCACTAATATAGCTGGATTATATAAAAATCTAATATAATATTCTCATTAAGGAAGCAAATAAAATGCAAATACAGTTCCAGAACCTCATTGAAAACACACACATCCAGTTTTTTGTTTTCTTGGGAGGTGGTGTGTGAATTGAACCAGAATAGCCTAAGATTGCTCTCACCTATCCACTTCTACTGAGGTTTCACAGTCGCTACTCAAAAAAATCTCTCTTCTGTGCCCACTCACTGCCAGGGCACACTCAGACCTCTCATCTGACCTTTGACCTCCCTTACTCTACACCATCCTCTGGAAAATAGTTGGGTCATCCACTTTAATTATTTATCTTGTCCAGGGAAATTTTAGGGAAAACATGATCCATCCTGATATATTACTAAGAGATTTGCATTTCACAAGATTCAAATTCCCCATTTAAAAGTTATGGAATCAGGGCCTCCCCGGTGGCGCAGCGGTTAAGCGCTGCGCTGTGGAGCTGTTGGCAGCGGCGACGCGAGTTCGACACCCGGCCGGGGAGAATCCCACATGGTGCGGCAGACCTCTCCTGCCTTGCCCGCTGCTCCCCTTAGCAGTGTATTTCTGATCTGCCTGTTCTGCTTCCCACTCTGTCTCTGGTGAACCCTCTCGCTGCCCCACGCCTCTGGCCTGTGCCCCAGCTTGTATGTATAAATAAAAAATAAATATTTAAAAAAAATAAAAAAATAAAAGTTATGGAATCAAATGTTACAATCATAAGCTAAAGAGCTATTCTGCCCCAAAGTAAATAAACTCCATTGTTTAGTTTGTTTTTGCACTTTTACACCAGGGAAATGAAGACCAGCCTTCTATGTATGTATTCATTCTCTACACGGTTTCTGAATAGCACCTATGGATTTGCTAACAGTTGAGGTTGAAAGAAGTAACACAACATCAAGTCTAAACTGTTTTCCTGGTGGCAGCAAATTTTCTCATGGTTCTATATGCTTCAAAATGACACAAGGTGATCTCCACAGAGAGAAGCTTGAAAGATATATTCAAAATAGGAAGTAGAGGTGACGATTCTTGATCTACTGATGTATGAGGTGTCTCCAGCGCAGACCTCACGATGGTTAAATGTTACGGGTGAGATTTCCCCCTTATCAAGAGCTACAAAGCTAAGAAAAGACTGCTACACTCGCACTATACACGTGTAATACCGACCACAGTGCTGTACGGATAAGTGCCAATGCGTCCTGGTGTGCATCCCTTAAAGACCATTCTACACAAAGTCTTGGAGACAATGCAAAATACTTGAGGGCATTTGACATGCTTAATATCTAAGTGACAACTGAACAGGAATAAAATGAAAAAGCTTGAAGATAAATACCACAAACCCCACCATCAGCCAAATAACCAAAGGGGAAAGATTTTACAAGCAGGACAACAGACTGCCCAGGCTTTTCCACACAAGCACCATCTCTAGCACTGAAGATGTCAACTCTGGAAAGTATTCTGTGGTCCACTCAAACAGACTCATGTCCTTTTCTCTGCCTCTCTGTACCTTCCACGATGGCCAGACTAGTAAGATTAATTTTTAACTAGACTTGCGAAGCTCTGAGAAGACAAATTATCCTGTTTAGTTTGGCAGACTCACTAGGTGCAAAACCTGTGGCTGCATTACTGGGACATGAGATGAACAAAATGCAGTCTTGTCTTCACAGAGCTTTCAGTCTGGGGGGCAAGGAGACAAAGACCACGAAAGAGCCCAAAAGTGGGGCACAGGAAAGGCTGTTAACACAGAAATGGTTCCTAAGAGTAGAAACAATAGGCTTCCACGGAGGGGCTCGTGGATGGAAATGCTTAGTGTGGGCACACCCTGCCAGGGACTGGCACGGAACCAAGCACTTAACCCTCAAAACTGTTCTGCAGATGCAGAGTAGGTATTTTGGCTTTGTTTTACTTTTGTGCCTTATAGAAGAAGAGAAAAGGGCTTGGCTAAGAAGTAGTAAACTCAGATATTTTTGGCTCCAAGGCTTATGTTCCTCCAACCACATCACGCTGGTTGTTAGAAGAGATGGCTTTTCTGGAGTGGGGAGAAACATGGAAATCATTCACAGCAGCATAGCTTATGGCAGGCAGGGACTGGATGCTCTAATACCACGACAGGCAGAGCTCGGTGAGGTCATCACGTTGCTGGTGGTGAGAAGTGCACACTGACGAGCAGACAGACCTGAATGCACACAGCACGCTCGGATCCAGTTTGACCAAAGTGTAAAAGATGAGGAGGGATGTAGCTGGTGTAAAGGTCAGAGTAACATATTCAAAATGAGAAATCTAGGGAGGCCAGGTGGGAGAGAGACACTCAGCGGTAGCGGTGGGGGAGGGGGGAGGGGAGGATAAGGGCACAAAATGGAAGAGAGGAGAATACAGGGGACCATGGAGATGGATCACGGGTGAATTGGTGGTGGGCTGCCCAAGGGGAATACAAAATGTAAAAGACACAAATAACAATAAAAAAAAATGGAAAAAAAAAACAAAATGAGAAATCTGTTCTTAATTCAGATGAGAACAGGAAAGAACTAAATAGAAAAACATTGTAAACAGTTACATTTTAGAACAACTAATCTGGGAAGAGTCGATGCCCAGAGCCAATGCCAGCCCTACATCACTTTTATGAGAAATGGACAAAAAAATATTTCTGGGAAAACACAGCCCCAAGAGTAGTATCCATACTGAATAGGAAGATGCTTTTAAAGAATTCATCGAGGTGGCCCTGCCCAGCACCCTCGTGTCATGAAGAATTTGCACAACTATAGAGAGTGGCCCAGAGCCAGCAGTGTATCTGAACCTTGCAAACCTGGAACCTGCAAGAAACCAGGCTAAATAGCTGAGGCTGCGTGAGACCACCTGGGGCCAGGTCAACTGTTACTTAAGAAGCAAAGGGAACCCTGAGAGTTCATGTCAGTACTGAGTCATCCAGGTAGCCCAGAATGTGCTAAAGCCAAAAATTTAAGAGACGATTAAAGCAAGCACACATTTTATAAGTTTCTCATACAACAGACTTGAATTCTAAGGCTGTATCTGTACACCCTAGTAGAAAACCACAGATAAAAAAGTGAGCCGCAAAAAGGTGTGAAAAATGTCCTTAGTGGCTTATGTGTGAACTGCGGCACAAGAAGAGAGGATTTTGGTCATCAAAATGGGTGATCTGAAGGGAGGGTACTGCTATTTAGAGGGCAGTGGTCAGGGCGGTGCTTCTATGAAAGTATCTAGATAATTATCTCACCAAGAAGTCTGATTAGTGCTCATTACACGGGAGCCTTCCTGAGGGAGGGAAGCACTCTGCCTTCTCCCCCAGCACTGAGAAAGCAACTGATCGTGGTCAGTTAAGAATGAATGAGGACAGAAAAGACACAGGAAGCCCAATTTGGAGATTATTACAGAAGCAGCATTGAGAAGTAAAGTCGAAATGAGGCAGGTGTTGGGAAAAGCAAACATTCTGGAGAAGTATAATGCACACAGATTGACTGCTGACAGGATGAGAGGTCCATTCACAGAATGAGAGTGTCAGGCAGAGGACAGACAGCTCAAGTTGAACTTAATGTTTATAAGCTTAGATAAGAGGTTGGTATCATCAGTTGAAATAAACAGCTTGGAAAAACATGCTGAGGAGCTGTATGATCCAGGTGGCCAAATTTAAATGGAGTAAGTATCAATTTCTTCAAGAACACAAAAATCAAGGAAAATCCACTGTCCTAGCCATTCTCTACATAGACAACTGGTCAAAAACCATTTCTTTTTTAATTTGAGAGATCTTTTTACATTTACTGTACAAATATACATGACTCAAGAGAATTACCCAATCTACTCATTCAAGCAGTTCGGGAATCAGTATCTGAAAAACTTTCAGTTAAGATCTATGCAGACAGACCTCCCTCTGGTGGTCACAAGAAACCAGGACAATCACTCCTTTTAACTGGTTTTGTCTTACAAAAATCTCTAATTTGGCTCCCTATTCTGGCCACTTAATTTTATTCCTAGATCTGCTATCATGTTTTAGAATACCATCAGTTTGCTCTAGTAGCACTTTTCAGGAATGTGAAGTGAAGGTTACTAAAGTTGTTACAACCCACTGCCCTGAACCATTGTAATTTCAGGATTCTTTCGTTTAACAATAATGATAGAGTTTGGGACACAGCTGGCCAACTTTTGGTCCTAAAATTCAGATTTTCCTTCTTTATCAGTAAAATTAAAAAAAACTATATTGGCTAATTAATAAAGTTGCTCTCAACAATTCACTTGTCTGTTCTCCAAAAGAAGCTGAAGGGAAATGTTTTCAACAGTTACTTCATGTTTAGGTTATCAAATAATCTTTGCTAGTGACAAAGTCAATCAGTAATTGCCACAGTATGGCCTTTCAAAGATTATTTTTGTTCCCCCTAAAAGGTCTACTATTAGTGAAGGACTCTAAGTTAGGAGCACTCTTAAAAGTTCAGGAAAATGAGCACAATACATGGACTTTATCAGTAAGGAACAAGTCATTGATTGGTGATATCTACCAAACACACATTTCTGGAGGAAGGTTTGGAATATGTTCCTTACCGTTCTACATATGTCTCGTCCAGATTGTTGAAGCCTATTGTTGGACTTCTGAGTTGATTCTGCACAGACACGAGATCATTGCTTTCCAGGGCCTGGTTTAGCAAAGCAACGGCAGATAACATCTCCACTGCAATCGAGAGCTCCTCGTGGGCCAGGTAGTTCTGTTGGAAAATGTACAGCAATTTAAGTTCCCCAAACCACATACCTCCGGTATGTGATGGGTTCAGGGGACACAATACAAAGAAGAATTGAAGTCAAAGATTTTGCGAATCCAGGAGAAGGAGGGTTAAAGAGCCATTTATTTTTCCCTGGTTTTAAAGAACAGGTAAAAGGCTTCTAGGTTTTCCTTAGCTGGTCATGTGGGAACAGAATTAATTATACTAGTAGCTTTGGTTCCGTAAGCATCTGCATTGTCATAGCTGATTCCTATGTCCAGATATAATGGCTATTTACAGTCTCACTCTTATTAAATAATTAAGCTAAGTATTACACAATGGTGCTGCTTTTGACAGTGTGGATAAGATTTTTTCATAGCTAATGATTTTCAGTTCGAATTAAGATAAAGGAAAAGGGGGAGAAATTCACCTAGAAGTTGTACTTCTAGAAAGCATCTTTAAACCAAGAATATTGATTTTAACTCCAAAAGAATTCATCTAAGTCACATTTTTAAAAATAACTGGGTAGAGATTTTTAAATGTACTATAAAGTCTAGGTATTTGCAGAAATGTGAACTAAATCTCCAGACTTACATGATTCATAAATCTGGATTTTGCTTATTTAAAAAAAAATACATCTTAGGTTTCAGATTACTTCCCTTTGAATGTTCTCTTTCTTTTAATCATTTTACATTGACCTGGCCCAATTTCAAAACAGATATTTCTTTCATCATACTGAAGGAACATAAAGAGAGCATGAAAACAAATTCCAAAAAAATACCCCAAATCTGATATATGTCTTTCCATTAGGATATATTTATTAATATATAGAATGTAATATTCACAACTAAAATGCATTATTATAACTTTCTGGATTACTGTAGAAATCTTGCAGCCAACAGATTTCACAGTAACAATAATTTTACCTTCCAAAGCTAATGGGAAGGAATTATGATAGAGAGCAAGTGAATTTTTTCCACATATATTCCATTAATTCCAAGTTTAATGTATAAGAAGGTATTAAATTATAAGTAAAGAGTAGAATGGAGTCATTTGAAATTCACCTCCTCTAGCCCTTTTATTGAACTTCTCACAAACATCTAAAGTGGGATACAGTGAAAAAGAGAGGAAAAATTAAAGAAATGGGGTTGGATAACCTGAGACCGTTGACCCCTGGGGAGAACACAGTGGGAGGGGGAATAGTGGGATTCGAAGCTAGAGAAGTGGGAGAATATTCATGAGAGAAGCTAGTGCAGCCTAAGAAAATAATCTTTATTTCTTTCACCAAAAACCAGTATATTTATATTTATAAAACTTAGAAAATCTTGAAAAGCAAGAATAAGATAATAAATCCTACCCCCAGGCCCTTCAGTGTATACCCTTTTATTTTTAATTCATGCAAATTTTTTACAGAAATTCTGTTTTTTCTACCAATTCCCCCCCATTACCAAAAAGCAAGATAATGCACTATATTTCAAACTCATTTTTTCCACTATTAGTGTGCACATCTTTCCTGATCTCTACTCTTTACACTGTCATTTTTGCCGGTTTCATATTATCTGGGGCATGTGGAAGTACCATAAAGTAAGCAATCTGTTGTTAAACATGCGGTTTGTTTCCTGCTTCTCAATGTTACAGACAATTCTGTGAAACATCCCTAAAGCCAAGACTTTTGGACTCACATTCTTCAGCGTATGTCCCAACAACCTTAGTGAGATCACCCTCAGAAAGGTCTCATCATTCCCGTGCCCATCAGCTCTCTGGGAGATACTTGCTGCCCCAAATTCACACCCCCACAAGGTTAAATTTCTCAACTCTCTACCAATCTGACTTCTAAAAACAATAATATTTCATTTTAATTTGCATGTACTTATTTCTGATTGGGCTTGAACATTTTTTGTCTGTCATTTTTGTATTCCTTTGTTTTGTGAATTGTCTGCTCACGTTCTTGGCCTCTTCCCCGCTCTTTTTTGGTGGACCAGTGCTGCTTCTGATTTTTCAGATTTAATGTCTAAGACATTCCTTAGAATTTTTAGATATTTTTATGTGTTTAATATTTAAATGACATTTATTCTGATGTGTACTGAGGCCATGTTTTCTTTCCCAAACGGTAAAACACAGTAAGGATTTCATTCCGTCCTCCATCTTTTCGAAATACTAGCTTCCTTGTCTATTAAATTCTTGGCTCTGTGTCCAGTATTTTTCATTCTGTTCCATTGTTTGGCTTAATCCTGCACTAGTATAAAGCTTTTAATTACTGTAACTTAATTACCATATTGCAATTTAATGACCTTATATGAATATTACTGCTTAATACAATTAGCATATTAAGGAGCATAAATTTACAAAAGTCAAGTCACAGTAATGTTTTTAGTTGTAGATTTCTAGAAATGCAGATTCAGAGCTTATTCTCCCATAGCAAAAAAAACAGCATATATTAAACCTATTGTAGCATACTTAAAAAATTATCCAAAGTTCTTGAAAAAAAATCACAGAGAATAAGAACAACCTGTTTTTAAATGCATTTGTGTGATGAAGCCCTGTCTGTATCTCTTTAACTATGCTCTTAGATTCTTTATGTAGCTGAGAAGCAGGAGTTAAAGAGGATGGTGGCCACAGAATTGGTATGAATAGTCCACTGAGACTAGAGATTGGTACAAGTGAAGACTCCATACCCCTTCACCTTTCTTGAACAGGCTTCCTCAGTTTTTGGACTCAATATTAACATCTCCCCAAAGGGACTCTCCTTCTCTGACTTACCATGGTGT
This sequence comes from Scalopus aquaticus, assembly GCA_004024925.1. Lineage (NCBI taxonomy): Eukaryota > Metazoa > Chordata > Mammalia > Eulipotyphla > Talpidae > Scalopus > Scalopus aquaticus. The sequence continues at coordinate 120,173 of PVIJ01003256.1, forward strand.
TCTGTTTCTGAAGGTTGGAAAGTTCGTGGTGATACATGGAGGCAGCAAAGGGATACACCACAGGCAGCTGGGCCTCAGGTTTCCTTAGTGCAAGCAGAGTGTTCTCCGGGTCGCCTTCCTGAAGGACAGCGTTGATGTGGTCCACCGCCGCCAGCCCTGGGGTGGGGGTTCACATTCTGTCAGACTCTCTCTTTTCCAAGCACTGCTGCCTGACCCAACCAGCCCATCTCGCCAAGGATTAGAACGCAGGTAGTTGCTTTCCTTCAACTCTGAAAAACTGCAGTTGGAGGGTAGGCAAAGACTTGGAAATGGCAGCTCAGTAATTAAAAGTCAGTCCAACCCGGGAGTAGGTCCCTGAAAGAACCTCAGCTGTGAATTAGATCATTCCAGCCTGGCATGACTTCCCTGCAAAATCGTTCCTTACAGGGTCAGTCTGGTCTCACCTCTTCCATAAACCCTACACATTGCTCTGGTCTCTGAGGACTCACACATCCCAGGAATCCCCACTGCGTTTAACTGAGCCACAGTGATCTGCAGGCGTTGCTCTTTAAGGCTCTTTAACACCCGTCGTGTGTTAGGACCACCTCCCCAAGGAAGAGCAGCTAGCCCTGCCCTCTGCTGCAGCCTCCCTCTGAACCAGCGCTGGAAACCCACAGGCCGCCCCCCCCCCCCCCCCCCCAAGCTACAGTTACTCCTCAGAATCTCCTCCCTCAACTCTTGTATTCTGTGATATGTTCTTAAGGAAAAATATATCTTCAGATATATATTAAAAAGTATATTATAGCCAAAATTCCTATGACTCGTCTATGTTAATATTGTTTAACAACAACAAAAAAACCCTGACAACAGGAATGCCTTTGTTTACAAAGTTCTTTGAAATCATTATCTTATCCTACCTCTAACTCTGTGACCTCTCCACCAGTAGCAATGTTACCATTACAAAGACCTGGGATTTTTAGTGACCAAACTAAGGGTGCCTGGAACAGTGAGCAGATAAGGAAGAAATAGAACTGCTGACCAAATGGAAGCATGACTGATGAACTCTGCCACCAGGCAACAGCAAACAAGACAGAACCAGCAGGGTTTTCCCTCAATAGGCAGCTTCTGGAAAGCAGAAGTATGGCAGACCTATAGGTTTCTAGAGCTTTTCAAGGGATCATCCATCTGTCTAATAAATAATTAGATTCCAGCTAAGATTTTTCTGACCCTTCTTAACAGCAGACTATCTAATTATTTACAGGGAGCTACCTTCAATAATCTTTCTACTAAGAGATGTCATACAATAGAAGGAATACTTACTGCCAAAGCAATCTTTCATACCACACCCCAAGAAAACTTACACCTATACTTTGGTACCCTAAGAACCCAAACACTTCTTTCTATTCTTAGAATATGACAAATGGAAGAATTCCAGAAAGGAAGGTAGATGGTTGTATATGGTGTTTGCTGTTCTTTTAAAGCTATCCAGGGCCTTTCAGTTGTGTCTGATCACTTTGGATAGGATTTTGCTTCACCTTGAAAACTCTGTTATATTAGTCTGTACAGCTACATGGTAAATATTACCATAAAACCATATCCTTAAAACCACTCTTAATGAATCACTTCTTTAAAAAAAAATCAGTAAGCTTAGTCATTCTTTTACACTAGCATTTAACAAAATTTCCAGTCCTGATCTTAATAGGTATATCCTGAATTGAATGGAATGCATGTGCCAAACCCCATTAAAGTTAGACTGCAGTTCCAACAAAGCAGAAGACTCTGACAACAGAGCCACTGTCATTACTATTTAAGTTGTCATTTATGTCATTATTATGATTGCTATGAATTCAGCTTAGCATTTTGCTGTAACAACCTATGTGGCTGGAAAAAGGTAGCTATACTTATTATGTATTTTAAAGCATACAACTGTCTCATTATGTGTCATTAACTAAGCAGGCTTTAGGGTTTTTTTTTTTTTCCCAAGACCAGTTCTAGTTCTACTAGATTATACATTTTCAAATGGGGAGTAAAAAGCTTCAGAATAATCTTGGACTACACATTTACAGCCACCAAACATTGCAATGTCCTTCCCAATTTCAGCTGGCTATGCATTAGTGCAAATTATCTCACCCATTTCATTTGAAAATGGGGAAAAAGTACAATTTGTCATTAAATTTGGGATGGGGAAGTTAGGTCATTAAGTATTAAAATACTTATATAAAACATTTATTCAACATGAAAAAGAAATCTATAGTTACAAACATTTCGAAACTAAAGGATGATAAAAGACTATAGAATCATTTCCTCACCAAGCTGAAGGACCTTAGATATCTCACCGGCAATATCAATTTCCCCCTGTAACTCATTTCTGTCAAGTGTAACGAAATTCTTAGCTTTCAAATAAAACAGAAAGAAATTTTGAATTGTGCTTCATGTATCATGACCAGCATGTTCAAAATTTAATAAGAACAAAAGAACAAGAACACACTAACCAAAATGTTAAGGTGGTTCCTTGAGAAAAAGTTATCCTAGAGTTCTTGGCAGGGGTGTGTGTGTGGGGGTGGGGGGCAGGAATTAAGGAGCAAATTCTCTATTAACTCCTAGATGTTGAGGTCAACCTTCTCCATGCTTCCTTGTTTTCTATTTCAATCCTTTAGGATTTTTCTCTACCAGCAAATTAGGAGCAAACTTTCTAGTAATACTTATAAGAGAGCATTTCTTTGAGGTGTTAGGAGGATAATTAAAGACAATTCATAGCTCATCTAGGAGGGCCCTCAACTAGTTGAGGGCAAGACTTAGTCCTGTTGTAATTTGTAGATACTCTAGGATTAAATATGTCAGAGACATCACACACTTATTAATGGGCTAAATGGTCTTTCATTTATTAGTTTTTGGGTATATATGGGTTATTTGGACTGATCTAGACAAAACGAATGTCAGATAGAATTCCTTACTGCCTCAAGTAAAAATAAGTTTTTGTAGAGAAGGGAAAAATGTCTAAGGAGATTAATGTATCTAAATTTGCATATGCTTATTCTAATTACCCAAGTTTCTGTTGTTTATAGTCACACAACTAAACTGGTATCAAGAGGAAATGAATGGTGCAAACTCCATGGAGATACAGGGATGTGGATTCAAACCTGCAACCCTGTGAATTGATTGGCCTGTTCAGTCTTGTTCAGTTGCATTAGAGCTACACAAGCTATAAGTGATCAATTCTTGCAAAACTACAGACTAATAACCAGGAATTAATAAAGAGCAGAGGTGTCCATGTATTTTTCACAGTATCAAGAGCAAGTCCTCATGTGATCCTGGACAAGGAATAATATTAAAGTTATATTATTTCACTAAATAATTTCAATATTAGCCCAATAAGGCACAGATTCAAAGATGAATGTGCTGTGCCTTTGATGAAACAGGAAGATACTTTGAGGTATTCTAAATGGACTAGAGGCAAGATCACCAAAAAGCTCCTGGCGAACTGTCAGATGATGCACCATAAGAAAAGCAACACTGACATAGTAGTGGATTTTTTTCATCACAGAAGGCAGTTGTTAAGGAAACAAACTGAGAGTTTTGCGAAGATTCTGACCAGGAGAATGTACATCTTATGGAGGTGCCCATTTCCTTCATCCAATCCATTACTTACTGTTAACTGCACTGATATTGTCTTGGATTTCTGTTTGTGTCAGGAGTTCTTCATAGGCATCTCTTTCTTCTTCTGAAATACAGTTATTCTGTAAAACAAAGTTTTCATCGATTCCTTTTAAAATCTGTCCAAATCTCGACATTCAAAAACAAATATTGATTCTGAAAATACTGATTTTGAACTTAATGCAAGCATTCATCAGGGCTCTAGGGTGAGAGAGACACTCGCAAGGATGACAAAGAGGAACAGACCCCAGGACTCTCTGAAAAGGCCTAGTTGGGTACCAGTGAGAGCACCAGGCTGTGCACTTGATATGACCATTTTTTTGCAGATTAAAAACAGTTCAGTACTGACAATGCCATTTGACTCTAATAAAATCAAGAACACAAAAAGGGAGCATATATATCAGAACCAAACAGACTGTACAGAAGAAGTATATACTCGTGGGGAAGAAAGTTTTAAAACAACAATAATTTTAAGATAATATCGAAGAGGGGTGGAAGAACAGAGTAATGTTAAAGGTTGGGTGGGAGGGACAGGCTCCAGCAGCATGATTTTCTTGCAAAGTTTGCAATGTGGCCATGTTGGGCTACCACATGGAGCATGTCTGGGGTCAGGCAAAAAGACGGGGGGTCAGGATGCCCTGGAGGCCCTATACTTCACTCAGCAGGTGGTCGGGAACCAGGAGTGTGCTCTAGCGGGATGACACCTAACCTGTAGCGAGAGACTGATTTTGTACCCTTCGTTCCGAGATGGGCTGGCTTGGAGAACAACAGGAAGCAGGGAGCCCACAAGGAAGGTGCTGTGAGCATCCTGAGATGTCAGTAGAGACAGGAGAAGCAGATGAGGCTGTAAGCCTGGTAAGAAGAGGTGACAGAACAAGGTGTGGGCAGCATATGGGGGAGGGAGAGAACTCTGAAACAACATGGAGGTTATTCTAAGGGAGCTGGGCAGGGGCAGAAGAGCAGGGTGGAGGGGGCGCCCTTCTGATGCAGAGAAGATTGAGGCTCTGGGACAGATTGCTCCCTACAGGGGAATGGAGGCATCAGGATGTCAAGCTGACAGCTGATTTCTTCAACAAGTAAATTAATTCACCTGAGGAAGAACAGAGAGGAGGGATTCAATGTCGGACCTTGGCGTACCCCCATATTTAGAGGGAAGACAAAGGAGAGATGCTAAGAGATGCAGAGGGGACCCACAGTTGCAATGGGGCGCACAAGCCAGGGGAGCAGAGATCCTAGGGCAGGTGTGCTGGATGTGGATGAAAGCCACCAGTGGTGACAAGGGGTAAGAAAAAGTGGCCGCTTCTGGTAATGGTGAGAGCTTAAGGAGAGGACAGCTGATGCAGAGGTTTTGAGTGTAGACAGAGTTTTCAATAACTGAGCAAACAGGAAGGAGGGAAGGAAGGGGCTGCCTTACAAGGATGGAAACCTCTTCTTTAAATATGAAGGGTACACTGTTTGGAAAATATGAGGGTGGATTCAGACATCCTCTCTGAATTTCACCACACTGAATTATTAACTTCTGTTAAGAAATCTAAAGAGAAAACTGCTGGTGATGCCTGATAAGGGATGATCCTTTGCCGCTACCTCTATACTCCCAGTGTGTTAAGTTTATGACATGATCTTCAATTCTGCAACCTGTAATATTCATCAAAGGAAATCTAGTTTCCTCACACAATGCGCCATCTTCTTTTACTGGTATATTTCACCCAAACTAACTGCCTATAGCTATGCAGACCATAAACAGCTGACTCAAAAGTATCACTTTTAACATTAAGGCTTCTTCAAACCAGCAGCTCATAACCACATTTATTACTGTATTTACTACTCAGAATCTAATTAAGTACCTTCAGTTTTGCATGTTCCTCTTTTCTTTTTTTGGCTTCCCAGAGTTCTTTCTGATATTCCTCTGCAAGATGGTCATCTACAGATTTTAAAACTGCATTTGGGTTTCTTAGTGTTATAATGGTTTGTTCTGCTATTCCTTTTTCAACAGCTTCATTAATGGCTATAACTGCGGCGTGCACTGAAAAGAGAAGAAGGAGTAATTTTATCAGCAAAAGACAACATGGACAGTTGCATCAACACTGCGTAAGCACTGCAGTTTTAGTTTTTTCTCTGGCTGCCAGTAAGCATGCTAAAGAGACCTCAGACACAGCACAGGGCACCCCCTGGCAACCACCCACCTGTCTTAGGTCCTGTCTCAGCACCTGTTAAATAATACCTACTCGTTTATTCAGCTGGCACTGAATGGTTAAAAGGAACCAAGCAGTGTCAGCCACTGCGGGGGGCAGGGGAGGCCTCAAAGGGTGGCATGGACACTTTGAATGTACAATGCTGTTTCCAAGAGATACTTGTAATTTAATGGAAAGACTCATTGCATTACACACTAAAATCAAAGGACATGAGAAGTAGAGAAGTATTTTGGAGAATGAAGGAAGATATTTGTGGTATCTCTGAATTCACATTGCACAAGCAGATGTCTAAAGTCTAAAACCGATTACTTGGCTAGGTTCTGAAGCTCAATTTAATCATCTCTATTACGTATTATACAAACACAAAGGGTCCAAAGCATTTTCTAAACATTCTTCTTCTTATAACTAAAACCAATAAGTAAGGTATTAGTATGTCTCATGTCAGTGGCAAGTTCAGATTTTAAACAGGCTTACATGCAGCTTCATCCACAGACAATTCATTAGCCAGAATACCACCAATTTTGCTGAAAGATGGCATCTGTATTCCGTATTTCTCCAGTTCCTTTCTCATATTACTGATTTCCTCCTCTGAAAAAGAACAGCAAAAATTAAAGCAAGGCAAGAGACAAAAGCAAAACTATTATATTCATAGCAAGAAAGTTCTCATCAATCAGGGAGGGCAGTTTCTAAATTAAAACTGTAGGAAAAAACTGGCCTTAGTCTCCCATTTTGTAAATATGGGAGGAAATGTGGTCAAGTACAAACAAATATATGAAGTTTTCTTCTCTGATGAATATAGAGGGAAAAAAGGTATCAATAACAACATTTTAAAAAAAGTATCAGTACATTTTCTTAGTAACTACATTTAAAAAACTATAAAGAGTAGTACCTGTGAAATCTACTTTGCCCAACAAATCCTGGATCTGGGGTGCAATTCCAAGTTTGAACAGATATAAACTGAAAGAAGAAACACAAAATTATCAACAACTATATCATCAAAAACCCTAAGATTAAGACATCACATAAATCTTAAGGGCTTTTTCAACTGAGAAAGACCTAAGAGATTATATCCTTCACTCCATTCATTTCACAAATGAGCAATAATTTCTGTTCCATATTTATAACTTCCCTAGCTCCCAAGATTAATTCCATAGATCAACTAAAAAAAAAAAAACCATAGTCACCTTATCAATTTTGATAGGTCTATAATTTATGAGACTTTAAAAAGAAGTTTGAAGTTACTCAATAACATGCACAGGAAATGAGAATAATTTCAATGGCTTGAAATTTTCAAAGTTATCACTTCAGGTGTTGGTGTATTGGATCAGAATAATTTATAAAATACTTAAAATTTCATTGAAGGAGTTCAATATCATGCTTTAATGATATTAAAATAAACTCAAATGTATGATTAATCAATGTAAGCAGCATGCATTGAGATTAACTTTGATCATTTCTATTAAAAGAAACCCAATCATTTAGAAAATACATGATCAAAATTAAAAATTAATGATCAAGGCTTTATTATATAGACACTTACATAGACAATTAACAGAGTTAAACACTAAAACTTTTATTTCAATCCCTTTAATGCTGTTTCTGGAATTATCTATTACATAAACTCACATTGTATTCTCTAATATGAATGTACTGTAATTACTGAACCAAATGCTGAGCTTTTAGATGGTCCTAGTTATTCATTACAGGAAATAATGTTGCAGTGAACCTATTTATATAGAGACACACTTTTGTGCACGTACTTTGTTACAAGAACAGTTTCACCTTTGGTTTTATGTATAAGCTTAACTGCCCCATAAATATTTGCTAAATAAATCGAATAGATCACCAGCTGTACACTTTAATATGTCCACTTTGTTCTGGGGTGTTAGTTCTATTTGTCAAAGTTAATGTCTCTTTCATAGTGTTGGTTTCCCTCAAATGTGGTATCCCTGATTTCGGGCTCATCTCAGGGTTTTAAACTTGCTGTTTGTGTGTGTGTGTATATGTGTGTGTGTCGTTGACTGCTGGTCCATGACAGGAGTCAGCCTTAGGGAGGTGATAGGACTGAAGACAGAGGTGCCCGATATCCCATCTTCAAGAAAGCTCCCGTGCTTTCTTGAGGCTATTAGCTGTCTCAGGTACTACCTGCTACCCTCCACCTACACTTGTTGCTTCATGGAAGGACCAAGGCTCATCTGGTCCAAGTTAAATGATGTGGGCCCAGAAGCTGCCCTCCTTGTCTCTGCCTGGAGCATGCCCCACGCCAGCTCCAAGCTCTGCTGTATCCCCCTCACCACCCCTCCAGTGATTTCTGATCGATGGTTTTCTCCCTTCTTGTTTTTCAGTCAATCTAATCCCATCAGTTTTCTTTTTGTATGAGATGTTTTAATTTTTGGTCAGTGGGTGGAATTTTATTTTTACTCAAAAGGTATTTTTTAAATTACTAGTTTAGTAATTTCATGTCAGTTTGGGAAAGAGTGCAAGAGAGCGGTGTTCTATCAATGACCTTGATGCAACTGTTTTCACATTACCTCCTTTGCTTAGTTATTCATACACTTAGTGACTATTTATGAAATACATACTATTAAAACATTGTTTTCTCTACCATGCTGCCCCTAAACTAAAGGTGTTTAGGCTGCCACGAAATGCAGCGTTTGTTGGAAATCAGAACTGAAGTATTTATACCAAACAAAAATGTTAATTTTCCCTTAGGAAAGAAATTAGGTGACTGTTTTCAAGTATACTTTTTCCTTCTCTATTATGCACTGTAACACAAATGTTTCACAAGCAAACATTCTGATTTAACTAAAGGCTACCACTAGGTGGTGCTGAAAAGTTACCTTTCAGATGGATGAATCCTCACTTAAATTTGACTTTAATCAGATTTTCTTAAACTAGTATGGATTAGGTACAGATCTCACTTTTACGAGAACATCAAATTTTTCTTTTTGTATTTTACTTCCAATTTTAATACTTATGTAAAGCGTTACATAAGTGCATATCTCTGGTGCAGGCCAGATATATTGAGGGGGGGAGGTGAGAGGATTCACCAGAGACAGAATGGGGAGCAGAACAGGCAGATTGACTGAAATACACTGTTGAGGGGAGCAGCGGGCAAGACAGGAGAGGTCTGGTGCACCATGTGGGTTAGCCCCCTGGCCTGGGATGGAACCCATGATGCAGCGGCTGCAGATAGCTTCAGAGTGTTGAGACTTAACCCCTTGCGCCACCAGGGAGGCACCCTTTGGCGAGGCCCCCTTATGTATGATGTTGAAGTTAAACCATTAGCTTTAAAAAGATCCCTTTTCACAAGGTGGCAGATTTCTAAGGAATTTCTGTATGGGAGGTACTTCCAAGCAGATTACTTAAAGGGGCAAATATTTACTAGGAAACTGTACCTATTCATTACTCCCATGGTGAAAAGAATCAGCAATAGCAGCCCCCCTCCTTCCTAAGCATTTAAACTCAAATGAGGGCATTCACTACACTGGTCAACAGTGAGATCATAATTGACTTAAAAAGGCCCTAATCCGTAGTATCTCGGTGTGCTGAACATGAATATAACACTGAAAATTTTTTATTAGCTCTCGTTTTGAAGATACTGCATATAATTCATTTTATATGTTTCACCTTGTAAATTTATCCAGTAGGATTGCAACATCCTAAATCAGCCTAGAATGATGTAATATTGCATCACATTTCACAATACCATCAAGCACACATCATCCAGAGTTGATTGCATCACTTTCTGATGCAATGCAATACTTCTGCCAGGCGGCTGCTGAAGTAAGCTGACGTCAGCAGTGCACTAGATAAAGACTTGTTGGAAAGGTTGAGCATTGAAAATATTTCAGACTTTGTGCGAGACAGTTTAAGCTGCTGTTACATAGAACTGTTATTATTTTATCCATTTAGGCACAATACGGAACAGTCATGCCTCGAAAGTGTGTTAATAGCGTGGACAATTTCTGCTCTATTTGTGGGGAAGTGACATTTGCCAACCAGAAGAAAAGTATCACTTCTCAAGTGAAGAAGGCTTATCATCTTTACTTCGGATGCAAGCTTGTGACCAAGACAAGCCTTGGGCCCCATATATATGCTGTGCTACATGTACAGCACAGTTTTCACAGTGGTTAAATGGCAAAAGACCATCAATGCCATTTGCAGTCCCCATGGTGTGGAGAGAGCCAAGCAACCACATAAAAGACTGTCACTTCTGCTTGTTTCCTCCTCTTTCCAGCGGAATAACGGAGTCAAGAATAGTCTAGCCAAACATTCCATCTGCATTGAGATGACTGGTTCAACAACTTGCTGCAGGGTGATGCTAAACAAGCATGGAATGCTTTTCACCTAGTGTCTACAAACTTTCTTGGGAATGTTAGGGCAGAAAATTACAAGAACTAGTAGAAGACATGCTGATGCAGTATCAGAAATTTGGCTGCAATATGTCTCTAAAGATCCACTTCCTTCATTCCCATCTGGATTTCTTCCCTGAAAACTGTGGTATGGTTAGTGATGAACATGGCGAACGTTTTCATCAAGATATTGCATCAATGAAACAAAGATACTAGGGAATATGGTCCACTACAATGCTGGCTGACTACTGCTGGACACTCCCCAGAGATGCTCCTGAACAGCTGTACAAGAGACAAGCAAAGAAATCTAAGAAGTAGTCTATGACTTGATTTTTTACAGGTATTAACCATAAGCCTATTACTACTGGCATGCATTTCGTGATGTAAACATCCATTTATTGCAGATTACAAAAAAACTAGAGCCAACATTAGAATTTGACTGTCATATTCGTGTTGAGCACATACAAATTGATAGGAAATGACTAATTTTATTTCAGTGATATGACTTTTGTAAAAATTTGTTGACCAGTGTTATCTGAAGCAAATACGAAACTCAGTTTTAATCTTAAAAAAATAAAAAAGCTTGTGTGATATAAAAAATACCAGTTTCTTGTAGCTCTTCAACCCTGAACTTATTAAGCACCTTTTGTGCTAAACAACCAACACAAAGGACTGAGCATTCCAAAGCAGTTGTGGAACTAATGTCATCATTGCTTCCCACACATAAGAAAGCCCTTAAGAGCAACACAAGACTTTCCCCATCCAGAAGTTACAGCATGCTTGTGACCTGAGAGAGGCCAGTCACAGAGCTACCGCCCTGAGCACACCAAGGCCTCACTGGCCCATGTGCTCCTATTTGTATAAACAATATCTGCAAGTAATAAAAAAAGTGAAAAAAAAAATACTATTAGAATTTTTTTCCCTACTGTTTTCAGTATATACATTAAAAGGTGCTATAATAATGAAGTACAAACCTAAAGGCAGGAGCAGAATGAATTTCAGCATTTCTGGGATCAGATTATGTGCCCATTTTATGCTATAACATGGGAAATGAAAGTTTGCAAGTCAAAGCGTCAGAGCTAACTAGGAAGATGACGGGACTAGAGTCAGTCAGGCCTGGATACTGGTCCTAAGTCTGGCAATTTCTAGATGTGTGACTTTGAACAAGCCACAGACCCACACTTTCAGTCCCATCTGTGAAATCGTGAACCAAAGAATATGGACTAAACCAACTCCTCCAGGTGCTTTCAGTTCGGAAGTTCCTTGCTTCTTCACTGTAAACATCCTCAATATCGTAGCTTAGAGGCTGATGTTGAAGTTCAAGACTGATGTCGCTCTTCTCTTGAATTTCTTAGGAGCAGGGAAATACTTGACACTCTTCTGGACCAACAGCCACAGAGTCAGGAATAGGTCAGGTTCGGGTGTCATATAACGTGGGTCTGAATCCCAAATCTGACCTTTAGTAGGTATGACCTCAGAGAGTTTCTTTGTGCCTCAAAATTCTTGGTTATAACAGGGTGAAAAACAGTGTCCACTCCATAGGTGTTACGAGGATGAAACGAAATTTCATCTATACAGTACTTTGAGTAGTACTGGACATAGGATTTATTTTTATTATTACTTTTATAGCCTGTCAGAATACCGTCTATAGAATCATTTATTAATAACCTACCAAGGTGGCCTTCCCCCTTTCAACACTAAAGATCTTTTGTTATTTCCCCTCACTGGCTCCACACTGGCGATGGTTTTATCTACTGCACCAAATAATTTTCCCACTGCAGTCACATACATCACTGCCAGTATCCAATGATCTATATTGAATTTTCTGTCAAAACACCAAAAAAATCTTCAGGGAGACTTATCACAGAGAAATTAGATGGTTTAAACCAATCAAAAAGTTAAAAATACAAACTCTAGAGTCTTCACATTGGAATCAATGGTATAATATATGTGCTTTGTGAGGTGACTCAGATATGTCATAGCCTCAGAGAACTTAGAATTTAGCGGGACCAAAGGGCAAAACCATCATACTAATTTGGGATAGGAAGAGGAGAAGAGGGCAAGGTCTATGTGTGGGAATCATGAACAAGGAGTAATTGTAAAGATAAGGAAAATGCAACTGCCTTCCTCACCTTAATCCTAAATAATGCCATCTGCAGATAGAGCCTGTCTTTTGGGTGAAGGAACTTTAGAAGCTTATTTATAAATGCATATGTGTCCTCTGTCAGAGATGCAATCAACCTGGTATGAGGCATCAACTCATTTAATAGGAAATGGGTTCTAAGCGAATGGAATAATGAGACAAGGGCAGTTATGCATTAATGCCCGAGGAAATGGTTCAAAGGCACAGGGTAAGTGAGGCAGCCACGTGACTGTGTGGGAGAGCTGGTGGAGGAGCCTGTCTTCACAGAGCAGGCAGGGGCCACAGAACAACTGGCTAGCCAAAGGTGGGCCTGCCACAGTCATTTTCACATAAGCCCAGATGTTGCCATTTCAGCACCACCACTGCATTTGAAAACATGACTTCTGAGTGGCAGCTACCTAATCTACAGCAGGCTATGTCCTTCTGTGGAGGGAGGCAAACTTTAGCTTCTTGTTGTCAGTGTAGTCGGGTCTTAATAGTCAAACTTTAAGCACAGTAAGAAAAGTAAACTTCAGGACCCTAACCTATCAGACTAGAAAAATAATTAGGAATATATGACTTTGAAAGGATTCCTTGAGGAGTAGTTATCTACAAGCAAGAATAATCAGGATAAGGCTGGAATGTCCTATTGTGACCTCAAAGCAAGGATATTTCAAAGAATGTCAAGGACAGTTCGACAAGGTCCAAGAAGCTGCTAGACCGAAAGAGCTCCCACTGGCCAAACTGAATCTATCTGGTCCCTCGAATATAAAGATACTAATTTTGGTTAAGTCTGTTAAAGGCCAGGAGTTCAAAAGGATCATCAAAAGAGAATGGCATCAAGAGTACAATAAGGAAGTTGAAATATAAAGAGAAATCAAGCCAGACCTACATAATTATTTGTTTTGATTTTAAGAGTTGTGAAATATTATTAAAACACAGATCCTTTATTTTTTCATTGGTTGAGTACAGCTATGTGCTTATTTTTATATTATTTATACTACACAAATGCTATAGGAAAGAACAAAGACCAGGATCTCTAAGGAAGCCAAGTAGTCCTGGAAAATCAAGGAAGTATTCCAAAATAAGGACTGAGGAACGCAACTTGTGATTAACATAGCCAAGTGGAAAGAGGGTTGGGCACTAATGGCCACGCTCAATAGTCAAGCAGAGGGAGCATGATCAGAGATGATAAATCAGTCACCCGGCCCAAAGACCATTATCTTTCACCTCTTGGGGGAGAAACCCCTAGAAAGCCCAACTAATTTCAAGAAAATAGTCAAAAGGCATACATAAGATTTTAATAATGTTAGTAGATCAGGCAAATACATCATTACAACAGGACAATGGGTTATGTGACACTGGCCAAGGGAGATATGGAAATAAATTTCTGGGTGATAGTATGTGGGGTGGAGTCAGGAACCAGACTGAGAGGCATATGCTAAAAAATTCCAAAGGTCTGATTGATTTAACAAGTAAAGTTCAACCTGCTCCCTGGTAATATAGTCGCCCATGTTCTAATTGACAAGTGACTGGTCAGAAACCAAATCTGTATCCTCTGCAGGTTGAAAGGGATATTAATTCTTTTGTTTCTGGTGCCCATAAGGATCATGTCAAGTCTGGGTAGTCATCAAAACATAATACAGCCCAAGATGAGTCAGAAGTAGTGTATAAATAATGATGAAACATGTGAAACTAACAGGGTGGGTCTTTAACCACAGATTTAAGTATGGTAGATTCGTAATAATTAAGCATTACTTAATTATGTAATAATTATTAATAATTATTAATATTTACCAATATTTATTTATATTAATATTTATTATATTAATACTAATATTAATATTATCAATAATATTATCGATATTAATATTATTAATATTTATTTATATATTAATATTTATTAATAGTATTAATAAAGTATTTGAAGTGTTCAGAAAACCAGTTCTACTAAGTTTACTTAAAGGGATTCAACTTGATAAGCAATATTTAAACATTTAACAGTAGTTTGATAAACTGAACAATAAACAACATGCAAAAAAGCATTTCTCCCCCCTGCAAAAGGCTTCTAGTTAGAAAAAAAATCATTAGCAAGACTTCTTGAGTCACTGTACAGACTTTATAAGTGAAGCCCACAAAAAGGATGTATGCCATATAGACATTTTAAGTCCAAAGACACCACACTAGTCACAAAAAAGTGGTTACCACTTGATATTCAGATAACAGGCACTTTTAGTTCTTTCTCTGATATTCTTTCTAAATTTTCCTTTTTTCCCCCAATGAATATATTTGTTTTTAAGAAAAATAATTTTTAAATGTTAAAATATTTTTTAAATAAGAAAAAGATAATAAACATTTCTTTGAAGAAAGAATGAGGCCATCATCACTGAGGTAAGTTGCTCTACATGCTGAGGGTTTCCTCTGGGAGAAGTCTGGGCCTGAGGCACCACGCTAAGCTGGCAAAGGGAGCAAGGGACAGCAAGCAAAGGACTGCGGTTAGAACTCCAGGGGAAAGGTGAGGGGCAGGCAGGGGGGAAAGTAGATGCAAACAGGAAGCAAAGGGAAGAATCAGGGATCTTAATGAAGTTATTAAGCCCAAATGGAGAAGACAAGGAACAAAAGACAAGTTGAAAGTACCAAAAGTGAACTTTGTAGATAAAGCCAGGCTGATAAGGCTGGGCAAGAAGATGGCAGTGCCTGGGTACCTGCAGCACCTTCCCCCTGGGCGCTAAGTTGAATTAAGAACCTCTGAGCTGTCTAATGACGACAACACCAGCAATGTGCTGCATCAAAGCCAGAGTGGAATGGTTGAGATGTGTTTGTTCATTTCCAGCATCACAGCTAACTATGCAGCAAGGGCAAACTGACTGTACTTATTAAAGGGCTCTGCTCCCAGCTTCCAAATGTGTCTGGCTCAATAGAGCATTTGATCAGCCTCGTCTATGTAACTGCATTCTAAACCATAACAGGAAAACCTGTGGTTGAAAAAGCTTTAGGCACACTTGAGACATCTCAATTTCATACCAAAAGGCAGCCTTACCATATGTTTAGAACAAAAAAAGTGAAGAGATTCTCTCAGGGAATCCTGTTTACTGAATAAATGTTTAAAGATAAAACGTCCCACTTAAGGTCAGATCTGGACAGGTAACAAAGGCTCAGGGATGAGTGATAGTAACAGGGACTTCCAAGATGAGCAACTAAATAACAGAAACACTGCCAGAAAAAAGTAACACCAACATTTGCATACAAAAGACAATAGTAAACAAAAGATTTTTTTTTGTTTACCAAGCTATTCAAACCATTGTTAAAACTGCAACAAATGTACATTTGTAAGCCTCAGTACAATTCTATATAACTTCTTTAAAAGAATACTGACATCACCAGAAAGGAACTTAGCACACCATTTTTTTAATAAACTGCTTAACATTAACACCCCAGGTGTTTAAGCTTATATACAAGACACCTCAAGAGCAGCAAGATACAGATTTGGAGATTAGCACCATAATGCATGGATATGATAATGCCATTAACTGACAGTGGCTGGTTTAGCAGGTTACAAAAACAGAGCTAAGTCCTAAGTGATCATTCTAAGCATTGAAAATAGTTGACAAGGAATGTCAAGGAATTGGGCAACACATTTGAAAACAGTCCTCAAAATAAGCACTTTTGGACAAAAGGCTTTTAGGAAATCTGCTGGCATAATGATAACACTAGCCACATATGAAAAGGCAGGGAGAAAAGTGAGTTTTTTCCCCAGTTGTTCTAAAATGTTAGAATAAAGAGAAATCATATAAAAGGCACCCATATTTGGTCTATATTTCAATGAACTGTCAACTTCCAAAGAAATCTCATAAGCACCGATTTGGGGGGAAAGTCAAATTATATGACATAATCAAAATTCTTGTCTACTGGGCCAGCATTGCAATAAATTATTATAGAAACCTTCTTCTTCAGAGAGGAAGAAAGCCAGGAAGAAGTTAATATAAACCGCTAGGCAGAAGACTTTGCCAGGAAAATGACTTCTAGTGATATAAACACAAGGCAGATGTTCCAAAAGAAATTTTAAATTTAATTAGACATGAAGTCTCCCGGCCATTACCTGTGTGCACATGAGACAAGGGTCATAAACTGGATTTTTAGGATCATCTATATTAACTGTAAAAATCCCATTCCTTACAAGTCACTAGGATAAAAAATTATCTGTGAACTAGTAAAATTTCAGCATTCTCTAAGTTTAAGTAATAACAGAAGTATCTTGATTTGATGAATGTAAAGTGATTTTGTTTCTCCTTTATCCTTAAGGTACAAGTTCTATTGAACAAAAGGGCAAAAAAAAAAACTATACCTATCCTGAGTTTTATTAATTTATGGTAAGAGTTGACCAAACTGGTAATTTTAAGAGTATCAAAATTATAATGACCATTAAAGTTGTTCATTTGATATATTTCAACTGTATTTGTAAACTCTATCATAGATCAAGAATAGATTAACATATTAGATCTGTAGAGGTTTCAGCTTAAATTTTCTCATTATACTTAAGGTTTTTCATTCATTTTTTGGTTTTTCTATTTTGAATTAGATTTAAAAATCAAGAAAATATTTTTCAAGTTCAGGAATTGTTGTTACATGACAATTATTTTTGTGCCAGCAAATTAAAAATAACTCAGTCTATTAAAAATTTCTTCAATAACCTAATATCTCTTAATTGTGAAATTGTGGTTTTATTTAAATTTACTTCCTAGACTTCTTAGTTGTATTTTTTTCCCTACCTCAGCGCATGAATGCAATATATCATTCTTGGTATGTTTTTCCGGTCATACACATCTGTTGTTTCTGGATAAAATATCTGGAAAAGAAAAGAAGCAATGGATTATTATGTTTGGCTTGTCACAATTTTAACTCTCACAAATGATCCTATTTTGACCCTGTTCTGATTTATTTAAACATAAAGGAACCTCTTGGTTGTTGCTCATCTTGTTCCACAAGAGGACCAAGTGCCACATCGGGTCCCCTGCATGACCGACCTCACACCTCCTGGTGGCTGGGACAGGGGTTCCAAGGTGGCCCAGAGTTGAGGGGAAGTATCACTCTGTGAGGTGTGAGCATGAGAGGTCTCCTGCCTGAGTTGTGGGTTTTATTATTACATTGTTGAAATCTTGGCCACATAGTTGTAAACATGTAAGCACACTCTCATGACACACACATACACACTGATACTTGTTTCTCGTTAAGTATTTTCAAATAAAATCTGGTTAAGTTAGTACATATAAAGTATGAAGAAAAAATATCTATCATCTCATCCTCCCTGCCCCAGAGTGTGGCTAGTAGCATTCCGATTTGTATTTTTTCTAGTGTTTCTATGTATATGTCTCAGATTTTTCTCATTTTGTATGTGTGAAAACAATACTGTGTATGTCGTAAGCCTATTTAAGACAGTGGAGAGACATAACTGTTTTCCAGCCCCTTCATCATTTTATAACGTTATTTCTAATGGTTGCATGAGATCCTTTCACGTTTTTGAACATAATTTAACCAGTTCCCCATGGCTGAACATTTTTTTGCCTCCAAGTTTTGCCATATTATAAGTCACTGCAATGAACAACCCTGCATTATTTGAGTACTCACTGCTTCTTTTGGATAAACATATAAATATGGAGTTACTATTTTGAGAGACTTGAACATAAGGCTTTTAACAGACATTTACACTATTCTTATGTTTGAAATTGTGAACCTCATAAAAAACAAATATGGGAATGGGGCACCAAATCTATCTGCTCCTAGGCATGTGCATGGACAAGCGTGTGCATGAAAACACACACAATGATGATGATGATGATGATGATGATGATGATGATGATGATAACTAGACTTTAAGATTAAGAATTCATTGGCATTACTTGCTTTCAGTAAGTATTTTATAAAATTTGACATAAAAACTAAAATTCAATCATGTACCATATGGGAGTACTTGATACTCAAGTGCAATTTTCTATTGGACATTGAAAATGTTGAGAAAAGAAAGAAGCAACATTTAAGCTATAAATGTATAGTCATTGAGCACATAGAGAGGATCTCTAACCTAGGAAATTTCAAAGGTCTCTGCAATGTTTCCTTAACATATTGCCATGAAAATGTCACTGAGGAAAGGATTCCCAGAGCAGAAGAATGTTATCAGCATTAAAGTTTTACTGTATAAGCACGAAGAAAACTACAAAACTCTGTTGAAAGAAACAGAAGAAGACACAAGAAGATGGAAAGGCATCCCCTGCTCATGGAATGGAAGGATTAACATTATCAAAATGGCAATCCTACCAAAAGCAATTTACAGATTCAATGCTATTCCAATAAAAATCTCAATGACATTCTTCAAAGAAATAGATCGACTACTGATGAAATTCATATGGAACCACAAAAAACTCACATAGCTAAAGCCCTACTAACTAAAAGGAAAGAAAACGCAGGAATTTCACTCCCTGATTTCAAACTATATTACAAAGCCATAATAATTAAAACAGCATGGTACTGGAACAAAAACAGACAGAAAGACCAATGGAACCGAATAGAATACCCAGAATTAAAGCCACATATCTATGAACAACTAATCTTTGACAAAGGAGCAAAGAAAATGCAGTGGAACAAGGACAGTCTATTCAATAAA